>VWZX01005338.1:580484-846073 GCA_013399015.1 Galbula dea | reverse complement strand
ATCTCATTCAATTTCTCCCTGCCCAACTCTCCAGCCTGTCTAAGTCTCACTGAATGGCGGCACAACCCTCCGGTGTGTCAGCCACTCCACCCACTTTAGTGTCAGCAGCAAACTTGCTGACAGCACACTCTGTTCCCTCATCCAGGCTGTTAATGAATAGATTGAAAAGCACTGGTCCCACTACTGACCCCTGAGGGACTCCACTAGACACAGGCCTCCAACTAGATTCCATCCCATTGACCACAACTCTCTGACTTCTGTCCTTCAACCAGTTCACAATCCACCTCACTACCCAATCAGCCAGACCACACTTGCTCAGTTTAGCTGCAAGGATGCTGTGGGAGACAGTGTCAAACGCTTTACTGAAATCAAGATAAACCACATCCACTGCCCTACCCTCATCTATCCATCTGGTTATCATAGAATAGTATGTCCTCATAAAAGGCTATCAGGTTGGTCAAATATGACTTCCCCTTGGTAAACCCATGCTGACTGCTTCCAATGACCCCTTTATCCTTGATATGCCTAGAGACAGACTCAAGGATAAAGTGCTCCATCACCTTACTAGGGATGGAGGTGAGGCTGACCATTCTAGAGTTACCCGGGTCCTCCTCCTTGCCCTTTCTGAAGACTGCAGTGACATTTGCCTTCCTCCAATTCCCAGGCACCTCTCCTTTCCCCCAGGACTTATTAAAGATGATGGAGAGGGGCCTGGCAATGACTTCTGCCAGCTCCCTCAGCACCTGTGGGTGCATCCCATCAGGACCCATGGATTTATTTCCGTTTTCATAATGGAAAATGCTAGCCTTTGGATCCTGTTTTCACTTGAAGAATTACAGAAATAACGAACTGTGTGCCTCTGTGAGACAGCACTTCACCATTTTTCATACCTTGATTATATGGTTGCTGTGAGCAAATACAACCCCTGTATTCTTGATGGCCCATTTTGGCACATCTTGTTCATGTAATTCACATTCTACTTTCCATTCCATTGGTCAGGGGAAAAAAAGAGTCTCTTAGAGTCATAATTAAATTCACTGAGTAAAGAGGTTAGAAAAATGATATCTTGTCCTCAGTCAGAGGTTGCAATTTGCAGAAGATGATGTCAAGAGTTTTAATAAACTGCAACTCTCTTCTGCCAGCTGAACAAAACACCACAGAAATCACAGCTGCCTCCAGGACATCCTTCCCTTTCCTTCCCTTTCTTTTCAAGATATTGTCAGACCTAACAAACAGAATCATAGAATGGTTTGGGTTGGAAGAGACCTTAAAACTCATCTAGTTCCAACCCCCCTGCCATGGGCAGGGACACCTTCCACTAGACCATGTTGCTCAAGGCCTCATCCAACCTGGTTTTGAACAGTGCCAGGGATGAGGCATCCACTTCTATGGGCAACTTGCTCCAGTGTCTCACCACCCTCACTATAAATAATTTCTTCCTACAATCTAATCTAAAACCAGCCTCTTTCCATTTAAAACCATTACCCCTCATTCTGTCACTACACTCCCTGATAAAGAGTTCCTCCCCATCTTTTCTGTAGGCCCCCTTTAAGTACTTTAAGTACTTATTCAGCTTTCTATTAAACTAAAACTAACTTTATTTTTCACTAAAAGCTACTCGCAAATCAAAATCTGTTCTAGGGCAAACTAATGAACATCAAGATGACTCAGCAAGTAGCTACTAACATAACTAGAAAGTACTGGATCAGTTACTCCCAGAGTATTAAGCACTACAGTCCAGGAAGCTACTCAAGGCCTGGAAGGCTTTCCCACCTGTTAGTTGTGGGGCCTGCTTCAGCCCCTTTCAGGCACTAGGCTGGGGAAAGAAGCTTCCTAACAGTAAACATTTGAACCTTGTGACTTGGAACAGGACAGTAGTAAAAGAGTAAAGGACTTGGAGTTTATTAGTGGAGAACATCTGGGTCCCAGTAGGGATGACAGATCATTAATCAGCCTCATGCTGAAGCCACTCTCAGTACTTGCAAGCATGTAACAGTAACTTTCAAACATGACGGACTGTAGCTTTCATGCAGCATTTTTAAACATGTAGTCTTGCCAGATATTTTTGTCTGAGACAACCACTCCACTCTGCCTCTCATACTGACTGTACTGCTTTAGTTTTCACTCTTTTACAAGTACAGAACTTACACAAGAACTGCCGTGATCTTCCACCCTTTGAAAACTGACTTGACTGATTTTGATACTCCCCAAACTTACCCTTCTAACTTTTCCTTTATCTTTCTTTATTCACATGAGGAATCTCATAGGAAAAGACAGTACAGGCTGATTGTTGGCTTTTGATAAGACATGTAACTGTGTCCTCTAGTTTCATCTTTCCACAGTATCACCAAGATTATTTATAGAGTGCTCTCAGACAGTCAATTAAAGAGAGATGTTCAATGGTTTTGCTCTCCACTTATGTCTGAATAGCTTTTAAAGGGCAGACTTAGGGAAAAAAAAAGATTGTAAAATGACATTGTGAATATTAAATATTATATTCCTTCTTAATTGTATCCAGCTAAAAATTGTCACCCTTAAAAGCACTTAAAATAAAAAAGATGCTTTTTCTTTTAGGGATATAATCTCTCAAAATATGAGATGTGATTAGATTCTTTTCTCTTTTTTGCATTTTTACCATCACTAGTAAAGATTCTGCACAAGTGGACCACTTAGATCTTCCAATTTTATGCTGGTCTCCTGACAATGCCATTCACAATAACTGGAAATAAAAGACTATTAGACCATTCCACTGTAAAAACCAAGTTAACAACAATTCTGTGCTTTTTCCAATAAATAAGAGTGTAATGACTTCAGAATATGCAGAGAACAAGTACATTAAATAGACTTTTTTTTAACAGCATCCCTCTACTACTCCTAATTACATTTTCATGCCTCTCAACATAGATCTGTACTCTGGCTGGGAACAAACGTGACTTTGTCTTGGATTGCCATAACCTACATTTTCTCATCTTTTTTACTCAGCTTCTCTTCTGCAATAGCAAAGCATGGCATGCTTGGGCATCTCCCTTCATTGTTTCTACCACCAACACAAACAAGTTGGCCTACTATAAGTAAAATACTCATCATAAAGCAAAACCATCTGGTACATCACCAAGAGCAATAGTCAAAAGCTATGGCTGGTTTAACTGTACCAGGAGTTCTTTGCATGCCCACTAGCAGGAGAAAGCTACGTGCCAAAACATAACAGGCCAATGCAGAAGAGCACCCAGACACAGAGGCCACTGCATATGCAGTGGCACCCAGTGACCACATATGGAATAGTAGTTGTAATGGTCATAATCCAGCCCCTAAACCAGAGCTGGAATCCACATTTCCGACCTGTCTCATGCTGTCACACTGAGAAGAGTATTTGCTGAGAAGCAGCATTACCAAATAAAAACTGCACTTGTTTTGAGAGCAGGAGGCGAAGAGCAAGCAAAACAGGAGGTGAAGAGAAGGCTTCTTGCACCATAGCCTGTCAAAAACATTGCTGATACCACCAGACCTTACCCTCAGTCATTAACTATTTTTGTCCCCTAGAGTAACACCATTTCTTTGGTGTGAAGAAAGATCAGTTTGACTGTGACCTTTGTTAAAGGCTAGTGTAGAGATAACCTGGATGCTTGCCAATAATAAGTTTACTAAATCAGAGGACTCTTGTGGGGAAGATGGTAGAAACCTAAGAAGGGTAATGGTCCTTCCTGAGCTAAGGGAAAGATCTGTGGGCTTTGATGACAGAAAAGGAAACCTGGAAATAAATATAAGGGTCCAGCACAAGATCGGTACTCTCTTGGCCCCTTGGATGTCTAGCAGAGTAACAGCACTACATAAAACTGCCTGAAGAGTCTGGTAATAGGGATAAGTCTTGCTATATAACAGTTCACACACATATTATCTTCTTTTCTTTCCCTTCAAAATCACATTGCTTAATTCCAGAGTTAAATCCCTAAGTGAAACCTTACCAGAACTACTGAGTTTCACTGAGGTTCTGTATGAAAATCTGGGAAGACCATGAAATTCATAATCTTTCATAAATTAAATTAAGATTGAGCTGAAAAGTTTATGGATATTAATGAACTGATGATCTGTGATTTTTGTTCACAGTGAAGTCTAGTTGCAAAGCCTCCTTTTAATCAGTGAAAATCTTCACCAAGGTTTCATTAAGCCTGAAGAGGATGCTTGTAGATGCAACTGACTGCCAGATACTGCATTCTAAATATTGAGTGAGGAGGAGGTTGTTTTACCACATCATGCTAAAGATAAATTAGCAATGGTTCTACATTAGAATTCAAAATGGGCAAGTCTTTCACATCAAGTTTGGCAAAGCAGTGGGTCACAGTCTACACAATTTTGTTTAAATCACTTCTCCCACTCCTACTTAAAATTCAGATATCCAAATTCAGAACATCAAATGCTATAGCTCCATTGAACTTGCAGTATCTGATACATAACGGGTCTCTACACAGAGCTACGAGCTTGCTGCATATCCAGAGATCTCATCCCACAATAGAACAAGAACAAAACCCATGTGTTTCAGGAGCTGTACTATGTCAGGTCATCCAGGGGTTGAGATGAAACACTTCCTCAGACCTCTCAAGCCACAGATATTATGAATAAGACTCATCCTCAGCATCACATTCCCTCTCCCTACAGTGACATCAATATACAAGTTAGTCATTCTCTCCTGCTTTACGACTGTCTGTCTCAAATGCACTTGACTGATAAGCACACAGGTTGTTAAAGAGAGAGAGGAAGTGTAATGTGACTTTCATCAGTCTCATGGCCAGAGAAACTCCATGAAATATCATTCCACCCAGAGCTGCAGTCTTGCCTCCCAGAAACCTCTCACAAATATCACACACAGTCACACTGACTATCTCATGGTACAGTTAACTTCTCCACAAGTACCTCCCTGCCTCTTTCTACTGAATGTCTCAAGGAACAGCTCCCCAGAGTTTCATATACTGGGTAAGTAAAAAGTGAGGAGATACCCTTTACAAGAGCATGGCATAGCAGGATGCAGGATTTCAAGCAGTCAGCATTCATAATTTCTCCCTTTCTCTCTGCAGCCACACACAAGAAAGTATTCCAAAACAAAGACAAACAGGCAGAGAGACAGAAAAACATTTTAGATATGGTTGATATGGAGGACAGACCTCTAATGCAGAAGCTCACACCTTAGTCAAATGATAATAATCATAATAAATATGTAATTCCTAACTGGAAGGATGTGTACATATGGAGAAAGAACAAGATATAAGATGGAGAATTTTCAACACAAATTTCACTGGTAGATACAATATCATCAATTACTTCCAAAGTACTGAATGATATCATTTTATAGTAATATATCACTCACATATACCTATAAAGCAAGACTATAAGACAAAAATGCAATTATAGACTGTAATGGATGGGAATAAGCATTAAAAAGGGAAAATTATGATGAATCAAGTTAAAACAACAAGCTCCATAAATGAATGAAAAAAATATTGCAATGACTTTGTAATAAACATAACAGAAGAGCAAGTTCTCATTGTTGACCCAGCAGATGAGGTAATATCCTACACAGATGATCAGACACCCAAGAGATCTTGACTTTCATTGTCTCTAAACACTGATGTAATTTATATCCATTTGCACAGCCAAAGTGGTGCTTTAAAGAATCTAAAGCAAAAGTAAAACTCAATCATTCAATTAACAGCCCAAACAGCCATGGAGATAGAAATTAAAGTATTTTTTCCATAAAAATCTGCAATTTCTGCAGTGAATTTGAAATTTAGAGTAATGGTTAGCATTTCCCAGTATTCTCGTTGCAATAAAGAGGTGTGTTACATGTAATTTCTGGTCTGACTGTTCACTTATTTCAATGATATGGTAAGTTAACATATTTTATGTCTTGTCTGCATTGTAGACCAGGCAGCAATTTTTTCTGAAAAACACCCAGTTGTTTAAGCTATATTTTGGTATTGCACAGTTTGACAGGCAAAGTCAGCAGTTCTATTCCCACACTTATACTTCTGGAAGATGGTGGAAATAAGGTATAGTTTGGATGCAACAATGAGTTACTGGATCTCTTCACAGGGGTATGGTAAATATTCCACCCTACGGAGTTTTTTGAATTCAGAAGCTGACAGTGTGCTATTGCACAGTAATTGCAGCCTTTTAGCACTAACGTGCTGCAGCTGAAGCACTGCTACTTCACTAGACTGAGAAATCACCAGATGCGACCCTAGAGCTTTAGTTACTCAGGAGGTCAGGTCAGGTCATAAGGATTCCTGCTGCCTTTGAGATAATGACACAGAGCACTCTGCACCTTCAGGTGACAAAATATCTGAAGAAAGATGTTAAGTGACTGAGGACAATAGAATAATAACCATCATCTACATATGCTTGGGATCTGATCTGCAAGCAGCCTTACCGTGGCACTCCAAAAAGCACAGGCAATGGGGATTCCAAACCTGAGAACCTACAGGCTGCAATACAGCCTCTATTGGAACTAATTTATTGTCTGCTCCTTCCTTCAAATTAAAGTTCCTCCTCTCCATTCAAATGAAACCATCACACATGATTCCTGACAAGTTACAAAGGAGTGGGAAGAATATCAATGCACAGTGGAAATTGCTCTTAACACACTGCCAAAGTAAAAAAAATCATTTTTACTCAGATCATCATTTCTGCAGAGACAGCTCTTCTCCCTCCCTCACCTAAGTAGCTACACGTCTGTTGAAGGCAAAACATAAAGATATGGCAACCAAAAGACAAATTTTAAAGCACAAAAGGGTATCTTAAATTCACTCCTTCTGACAGCAATGTGGAGTGTGCTAAATAGCAGTTAGGCAAATGCTAGTGAAATTAAAAAGAACCCGAAAGCATAAATTCAAAGAAAATGCCTTTAGCCTACTCATCAAAGCTACACACATACCTGTCCCATTATTGTAAGTTATACTGCAGTTAACTGCCTTGAAATTACAACATCAAATGGGATGCTGACCAATTCACCAGAAGATGGAGGAAACTGATTAAATTTACAGGTAAAAGTGCTGGTCAGTGACTGATTTGGATTGCTTTCAAATTAGGAATGCTGCACATCTTAGATTTTCTGTATTTACTCAAGTTTTAAAGAGACTTCAAAAATAACCCATACCTGGCCTGCTAATGGGATATTTACCAAAATAGTTGTATGTTGTTTCCAAAAATATGATCTATAGAGCACTAAAATAATATCAAATTCACTTTAAAATGCCACAGACAAATGCCATCACAACATGTTAATTGGGAATGGGATTAGGGAAGTTTTGTGACCTAAAAAGATCATAAAAAACATTTAGAAAGAAATAGAGAAATCAAAAGAAAGAAACTAAAGAAACTGATAGTGTGCTTATACTCTTAAATAACGGGTTGGGGAGAGGACTTACAAGAGGAGATACTGCATGTTCAGACATGTAAGAAAAACATCACTACAAAAATAGTCTAATGCCATAATGGAGAACTTCCCACTGCAGGAAAATTCAGAAAATAAGTATGAGCAACAAGACTCTAATTATGGAGCAATAAAGGAAAGAAAACCATAATTCAGCTGAAGCTTGGTAAAATCCAACTAATCAGAACCCCTGGCTGCTTGTGTAGTCCCTCTTCAGAGTCATTTTGCCTAATAGTGCCCATGATTATAGTCCGTCTGCAGAATCATTTTGCCTAATAGTACCCATGATTCGTAAGTACCCTGCCTGTTTTGACTTTACATATTTCATGTTGAAATTTAGCAACTAGCCAGCTAAATTTCAAAAGTTAAGTGCATCAAGCACATAATAGGAACCTAAAGTTCACCAATCTGAAAGGAAAAAAAAACCAAAAAAAATCCAAACAAAGAAAAATAATCAAGCAATTTTTTAGGACAGTGAAACTTCTGAAGTCCTCTTTCACCACCGAGTTATACTGGACAAGACTGGTAGCTCCATTGTCTTAGATCAGGTAAATACAGAATGTACCAAGATCTCCTACGAGCATTGAAAACCTCCAAGAATTGTGGAGAGTTTCCTTTGGACATGGGAAAGCAAACATACAACTATATCATATATGTTCATTAAACTGGAATTCTACTCCTTTACCTAGAATGATTAGGTTTTGCTAATCACCTAATCATTCTAGGTAACTGCTTATTTCCTTAAAATGTTTGTTTTGTCTGTGTTCTTATACCTCCAAAGCCACTACACAGCTACCAGAGTAACGGAAGAACATTATTACACTGTACTACTACAGGGGAAAAAAAGACACCTGGATAACAAAAGAATAGGCAACAGCAAAGCAACTGCAATTCCTATATGACATCAATCATGAGCAGATCATTTTCCAGTCAAAAAACTGGTCATGAAAACAAAAACCCTGAAAACCTGTAATTCATTTCTAGCTCACTCTGAATTTCACTCCAAGTATGCAAATTACCCCAGAGCTGGATTAATGGAGTAGCACTTAGGTACAAGGAGGTTGTTTCATCTTTAAGCAAGATTCAAATCCCCACAGCAGGATAAAGCAGAGAAGCCTGAAGAGTTACGCTGCTGTGAAACAGGTGCAAAATGAGATTCATGTTCTTCATCTTTATTGCTGCAATGACTATCTGCAAGGTCTGTGATAAGCTGCATGAGCTCTGTGCCAGAAAGCATTAATAGGGGAGCCAACTCACCCCCTAACTGTGATTAAAAGACCAAATAGAAAGAGACACTAATAAAGATTGAAGAATAGCAACAGTAGGTGGTGAGGTTTGGAGACAACCTAGGAGATATCTCAGAGCCACAGGCAAAAATGTGGTGAGAAAAAGAGAATGAAGAACTGAAGCAGCAGACTGGGGAGCAGCCAGCAATGGCTCAGTACAGGGAGCTTGGGCTGGACCCCAGGAGAAAGACAGGCTGAGTTACTCAGACATTAAGAACTCATGAACTAGGTCCCTTTTAGCAGAGTCAAACCTAAAGCTCAGCTTCTAGTGACTGTGGGTGACTTACTTTATGCTGCACAAAATGAAAGATAACAAAGGCCTACCTGTCAGAGAAGGGGACAGTGATGCAAAGGGATGCTAGAGATAGAAGATGTCTTTGGCAAGAGCCAAAGCAAAAGTACACTGGAAGGAGTTTTGAAAAAACATTTAGTCTCATCCTCTTACCTGTAATAGGATTAACCTGTTATATACATATATATATATATATATATATATACACACATACATCTGAAGTATTGTGTACATACTAGTTCATCTTACTTCTGTATCATCACAATTTCTGCTGCTTTCAGACAAAAGGTGCATTTACTGTTGGTTTACAATTTTTCCCCCCCTTTCAGTCAGACACCAGCTCAAATTTCAGCTTAGGCATTAAAAGATTCTGTCTCAACTGACAAGCCAGAGTTTTGCTCTCACAGACCTAAAGTGCTTATTACAAGAACATGTAATTTCTGAAATCAAGGCCTCTGTTAGGTCTCTTGGCAAATCAAAATCAAACCTGATTTTCTTTGAACACTGTCAGCTCCACAGAGAAGCAAAAGGGTAACAGAGTCATGTAAAATTTTAGTGCTTGACAAATCTATGATAAAAATCACATTAAACTGGCAATGCTAGTTAGGAGCAAGACAATATACAATCTGACTTGCTTTTCTGTAGTTGAATGTGCTTTAAAGGAATGAAAACTTGCCTTTATCAGTGGGAAGATACACCTTGGGGATATGAAAGAAGGGGTTCTGTTGAATCAAAAGGTGCCGTTTTTACAAGCTCACATTTCTGTAAACACATGCAAGCTAAATGACTTGATAGAGCTACAGTTGTGGAAAGCCTGGTACACTAAATCCCCTTCATTCCAGGGCCCCTCAGAACTTTACTGGAACCACCAAACAGCCAATACATTAAGGCCCCTGCCAGGTTAAGTTGGCTTTTGAGGTTACCTTACCCTGGACAAATATCACCCTCAACTAAAGATGGCAGAGAGAATAAAGTGCAAAGTTATAGAAAGTGCAGAGCAAGCAGCACTCACAAGTAGGGGAAAGAAAAGAAGGATAACAGGGATATAGTTATTAACATGCATTTTACAAACCAAATCAGTATGAAAATCAAGTTTACATGGTTAACAAGAGTAATATTGGATGGAGGTAATTGGCATATCAAACTTCAGAGTGCTTGGAAAAATAGAAAGAAGGACTGAAAGCTTATATTTAAAAGAATAAAACCAGAGATTCTCTCTTTCATGCCTAATTACTTTCAAGGGGGAGTTCTACAGCTAGGCTTCTTGCAGGATCAAAATGCAAGCAATGAAGCTAGCAGGATGAATCTCATTTATACAGAAGTAGAACCACTCCAAATACTTCCTAACTTTGCCTCTGTTTTTCATCTCTGTTGAAAGAAGACTCTTTGAAATCACCAAAATTAAGTTTCTGATCTTCATTAGAAAATTTTATTTTATAGGCTTCACACAACAGCAGGTTTTATGAAAGTATTCAGCCTGACACATGCCCAGTGGGACCAGATACCAAGCTTTAAAGAGAAAGCACCTTTGTCAATTATTGCTACATAGGTATTCTCTACAACTTCCTCACCTCTCAGTCTATTCTCAAAAAACAACTACTCTGTTTGAAAAATCCCAAAATACAGGGACTATCCAGGCATCCTTATGACAATGTGGGGTAAATTTACACCTGAAGAGGGGAGTATCTGAAGCTCTTTCAAGAAAAAGCTGCAGAAACTAACATTCCCACTACTGCCTCAGGAAACCAGGACACCAGTGATTTTACTTCTTTTATAGGGTCACAGGCCAAGGATCTCTGTATCACTTAAAAACTAAATGAAAAATAAAAGCCAGTGAGACCCCACTCTAACATGGTGATGTTCACTACTGTGGCATACCATTGCATGCACCATCGTTACACACACGCTTGAACAAGCCTTTGCCCTGCAAAAGTAAAAGTCTTAGAGTAAGATCAGGTCACTGAGAGAGGCAGAGAAGCAGGCAAGTGTGCAAAGATTCTACAAGACTTACACATAGCCTGCTTGAAGGACTCAGTGAAGCATCAAGTCAGGAATGATTGCCTGTTTACTGGCATGAGCAACAGAAAGGGTCTTGCCAGGTGGGATGAGGGCAAGTAAGAGCAGTGACAAAAAGCTCCATTTTATCTGGTCTGAGTTGTTGTTTCAAATGTACCTTGCCTTCACTCAGGGTCTACCTTAAAGGATATAAACAAATATTTTTCAGTCAGACTACATGAAGAAGTTAAATAACTCATTCACTATATGAAAACAAAGGCTAATACAGGCCAAGAAATAGAGGGGGGAAAAAGTAATTCTTCCTTGTTACCCAAGAAGAAGCCACAAAACTAAATTTCCAAGTCTCTAGCAGAGCTGTATTCAGCAAGAAGATACTGTTGACTAAACCCTGGATGTTCTGCAGACATCTGGAACATTGCTATTGACTTTGGAGTAACTAGGCTTCACTTGATCTACTTACTCATTTCCCCGCTGTTGTTCTTTTGGTGCCTAATAATCCAGCACCCACATTTCCTTGCCTAGTGACTGTCTTGAAAAGATGAATGCAACCACTGTGCTGACCACAGCCACAGCCATGATATCATGAGGGGGTGCCAGCTCTGGTCCTACTTGGCAGACAGACCCTAAACTGGGAGTCAGAATTGCAAAAAGCCTGTCAAGACCAGAGCAAGGAAAGCAGTGCTGGTGAGCTTAAACAAGGTAGCCTTGCTTAAATGGTGGAGAATAGCTCCTGTCTGCTACACCCATATACTGCACAGAGAGGCTTTCTAGGTCTCTTCCAGGTTTTTGTCTGTGAAGCAAAAGGAAGAGTGGTTCAGCATCTAAATCTATACATTGTACAGGGAAAAGGGGTTTTGCAGTATTTCTTCCCACATATGCCCCATGCAGAAACCCTCATTTTAATTGTCTCCAGAGATTTCTAGGCATAGATTTAGCTGTGCAGTAACACCATACATTGAATGTGAATGACTGTAAAGCTTTTGAGGGAATTGTTATAAAGAGCATCATGCTAATAGCAATGACTATTTGTCTTTGGCTTTCTCATTTCTTCTTCTAGCACAATACTGGACAACAGAATGGATCTATGTAGCCTTTGCATTTATTGTTTCCTTTCACCTAAGCTGTCTCCTATTGAGCCTAGTCACATCACTTCAATTTGCAGCACTGTTCCTGAATAACAAGCTACACTATGCATATGCCAAGCCTTGCTGCAAGGGAAGTGAGACAAGCCAGTGAGTTTTAGATCAAGGAGAAGGCTGGAGATGGTTTGGCTGGAGGAATGTCTATTAAAACAATTAGCCTACAAATAGGCTAGCCAGCCTAAAAAACAGAATACACTACACATTTCCATTCTATATTCTTATCATATTCACAACCTTGTTAGGAATCATCAACAGAGAGAAAGTGTTGCTTTGTATTACTTCATGCCCTGCAGGCAGCTCTAATTCTATACACCAAGAAATAAAGACCTACAATAGTAGCTCCCTGCAGTCTTCACTGTACCCTCTGTAGGAGGGGCTTTCCGCTGCAACTGTCCATCTGTCTGTCTCCAGCTATGTAAAGTACTTTCAGTTTACTGAGGCAGAGAGACAGGCAAGATTAGTTGAAGCAGACTGACAGAGCTGTAATTGCAGCCCACAGAGATCTTACCCTGAAAAGGAGAAGATACCCGAGCTACATTCCCCGGCCAGTCCTTGGTGCACATTATCAGGGAGAAAAGATGAGCACTGGACACTAGGTTTGCCTCATTAGTAGCAACAACCTGTAATTTCCTGGCTACAGGAATAATCAGCAACACTCAATACAAGTTTATTAAAGCAGAAAGGTACCATCAAGCTCTGCATTTCAGAGAATATGGCACTGAAGTTTTCTACCATCCCCAAGGGGAAAATGAAGACACATTTCTGAGGGCACAACATGGTTAATTGTCACATCTCTTCCTTACGGACTACCAGGAAAACAAAAAATATCAGAGGTTTAGAAAAAATTATTTGATTAAAAGAGTTGCCATTGTTTAGCCTAGAGAAAAACACCATGGGGACACTTGATAGCAGTCATATGTGAAAAAGATAAGGAAAAAAAATCTTAAAATATTGCCAAGTGAGCATTTTAAGTTGGACAACAGAAAACACCTCCTACACAAAGCAAACACTGCAATGGACTGCCTAGTGGGCTGTGAAATTTTCATTACTGGAAGCTGTAAAAAAAATCTTTGATAAATATCCGCTGGGTACAGCCCAGGTAGAGCTGTATGCCATGGGATAGAGGCAAGTTGCCTGTGCATACCACCAAAGGTTGCACTAATGTTAGTATCACCACTATCACCTTCACTGCACTGACTTCTTTCCTTCAGTTGCTGTAGTAAAGCCTCATTACCATGGGACTTAATAGGTTGCAAACACTTTGGTCACACCTCATAAAACCATAAGTAAGGAGATGTTACACACATGAGAAACTGATCTATCAGCATTACACAGTACATTTAATCCTATCTCTCTGAATGCTTCAATGGATAGCCCCAGCAGCATGAGACAGCAACACAGTTGCACTGTCAGTGTAACATACCTGTGCTTAAACTGTTCTATGAACGTAGACCTCATCTTACAACCCTAAGCCCATACCTTTCAAGCACTGGATGTGAGGAATTATGCTCTATAAGGGTTGGACTTCATGATCTTGGAGGTCTCTTCCAACACAGATAATTCTGTGATTCTTCATTCATTCACACTTAGCCATACAGCTCTTTTGCTAGGAAGACTAGTTAGGGCAGCAGTAGGTGAAAAAGGGTGGCACGCTGTTATTAAGACTGTGATTCTGTGACAGCTGACTTCCAAGAGCTGTTTCACACCAGACTATTCAGATGACAATCTTTACTCCTTCACACTAAGGCAGACAATTGATTCACAAAGAAAATGTCACTGTGCTCTTCCTAATAAAGGCGTATTCTCTGGGCAAAAGGAAAAGCCAGTTGTTCCTTCTCCCTCCTTCCTCCCCCATCACTTACAAGTTTTGTTCTTCACCTACCGTGCAGTTCCCACACCAGAGAATAAAGGTACCCAAATGCATCTGCATGACTTGGAAGTTCCTACAAAAGATTTCATGTCTCACAGAGTTAATATTTGGGATACAATTGAGGTAATTTCCTCTTGATTAAATTATCACCTGGAACACAGTATCTTTCATCTGAACCTTCTGAAATTGGAGATCATTAGTCCACAGCATTTCACACTGAGAGAAATGCAACCATTGAAGGTTGAGCTTCCATGAGGCTGTATTAAGGGAGCTCTACTCCAGCCACCTCAAACATCCACCCTAACTCCACTCACAGGATTTTATAACTGACTTTCAGCTTATAGATCAAGACCTCACATAGGAAAGTGTGCAGAATCATGCTGGCAACAATGTACTCTAAACAAAAATATCCTGTGAATGCCTGCAGCAGTGTTCCTGGCACTCATGGACTGGACTACAGCCAGTGAGCCTAAGCCATAGTTTTAGGCTTAAGTATTCTTCCTTCAAATACCTTGCACAGCCAGGTATGCACATATGCAAGTTTCTCTTCTCCACAACACACCTAGACTAGCATTGCCCACTGTCATCAGCCTCAAATGCCCAAGGATCACAAAAGTGTCTAAGACAGTCTTTAAAAAATACATTTCAAAAAGGAGAAGAAGAAAAAAAAAAAAAAAGACATCATCTTCACACTGGAAAAAAACAATTTTCTTTCTCCACTTGGGATTCACAGTTATATTCAACAAGTCCAAATTCATAAAACTGTTAAATGTCACATCCTGACTCATTTCAGCCAGAAATACACCAGTGCTTTTGGTTATCTTGCCTTTGCCTGGCACCACAGATTACTCCTTCAGCAACCATACACAGAACAGTCACCTCAAATTAGTAGTTCTTGGCCAGAAGACAATCTGCAGCACAGACTTAATTGTCAAATTTCTCCTTAAAGACTGTGAAAAAGCATAAGCTCTGTTGATCAAGAAGGAAAAAAACAGCCTGGATTCTTGATCTGAGCAACAGCAAGTTAAACAGTACTTCATCTGCACATCCAGCATCAACAGGATGCACTGATCAGTGAATCCTGATGTAAGAAAAGCATTACTGTGTTATTATCCCAGTGTCCAAAATGTCAGCTGGAAGCCAATGTCTGCCTCATGAGAGCCATTGAGATGACAGAAGCTATTCTGGAGAAGAACCACAGCCTTTCCTCTCCATGCTATACCAGGTTATGAGGACTCTAAATCAACCATGCTGTGGCATTATGTAGCTACACAAGTCAATTCCTGAACTGTAATGCACCTGACTTCTCATTAATTGTAAAGCTGGGCTTACACTCCCCCTAAGCAAAAAGGCATAAAGAATCTCTTGAAAGTCATTATATAATCTTCCTACAAGATCTGTAACTGTGCTACCCCTTCTTAATAGCTTCTGCAGTGGTGCAACCTTCCCTGACTTTTTTCAAGCCTACAAACTCTCCTAAGCCATGCTTCCACCTCTGTTTTGGAACCCCTGGGAGTAGAGGGGGACTACATCTTTGCTGCAGGTGAAATACTTTCTGAACATAATCTGACATCCTGCCACACTCCAGTAAAATCTACATAAGCCATCTCAAGAAACCAAACAACTGTATGAAAAATTGAAGTATGTAATAGTTCATCAACTCTTACTCATTCTTCTGCCAGGTGGCAGGTGGCAGACATGAAATGGAATGAAGTCTAAGTCTCAAACAAGCCAATATTGGTATTAAGCCTATTTTAGGAGTATCTCACCAAAAAAGCTAACCACTGAATACAGCAGATTAATGTAATGCTATCTGATCATTGAATAATTCAAACACGCAGTCATACACAAAGTAAAAAGTCTATAAACTTAAAAAGGTGACTTTCAATAATGTAATTCATAAATAAAGGCTAACAGGTGGACAGGATGTAAAGAATAAAAGTTACTCAAGATTTAGACACTGACTTCCAAAGAAGCAAAGGTCACATTGCACCTGTAGGTGGAAGTCTTGGTATATAAATGAGTTCACTGCCAGAAAAAAAAAACTGCATGGAGAAAGAACCTCCTTTTGGCCATCTTCTCAGTTATATAAAGCTACAATAAACCAAACAAAACAAATCTAACTGTGCTGTCTTTGGGCAGCCTAGAACCCACTCTTCTTTCTATTTTTATATCCTCAGTCTGGCAGTTCATATGCCCTGTAGTTACTGGTAGCACTCAGAAGTTGGCTGTTCCTATAGCTTCTCATCTGTGACCGCTTCCTTTAGTTATTCTGCTTACAAGGTTTCTTCCTTCTCAAGCAGCAAGTTTACATTCCCACAAAACAGCAGAACATTGATTAAAAGCCCACCTCCTCTCCAGGTTCAGCCTTTTTGCTTTACAATCCCACAGCACCACATCTGTAGTTATGACTTCTAGGTATCATAGAATGACTCAGGTTGGAAGGGACCTTAAAGATCATCTAGTTCCAACGTCCCTGCCATGGGCAGGGGCGCCACATGCACTAGACCAGGTCATCCAGGGCCACATCCAGCCTGGCCTTAAACACTGCCAGGGATGGGGCCTCCACAACCTCTCTGGGCAACCTGTTCCAGTGCCTCACCACCCTTTGGGTAAAGAACCCCCTTCTAATCTCCAGCCTAAATTTCTCCTCCTTCAGCTTGTAGCCATTCCCTCGTGTCCTGCTGCAATCAGACCAGGAGGTACTGACAAAAGCTTCAGGTAGAAAATTCTGGTTGAGCAGTTAGCAAGTAGAATAGTGCACATTCATGCAGCGTTTTGGGAGATCCTCCCTGCCTCTACTGTGCCCTACTAATGCCCTTCTAGTTTGTCCCCTCCCTGCCTGGGACACCCCACCACCACCACACTGCTCAGGATTGCCCATGTGTCCAGCTCTGCCATGCGCTTCTCATGCTCAGTGGCTGTTCCATCTGCAGGCTTGCATTTTACTACTTGCTAACTGTACAGCCCTGGGTACCAACAGAAACTAAGAAACCCATTCTTTGAAATATTTTCCAAATACAAAATCACTCCAAGTTGCAACACTCTCATGGCTGAATTATCCTCTTGAATACAAGCCCATGTTTCTTCTGTCTTAGGTGACTCCACAATAATACCAGGGGATTTTATAGTTCTTTTAGTAGCGCTCAGTATGCATAACAACGCCAAAGCTGGAGCACATTTGCTCTTCCCACACCCTCTTGTCCCCAGAATCCCAAACAGAGGTGGGATTATCTTGTCAGTGGTTTTGAATGCCTAAGGGTTTGAGGACCTGTCTGGCAAACTCACTGCTGTGTGCTTGGATCACCTCTTGTGTTCCCTAGGAAGGGGCGTACGATGCTCAGTCACTTTAGATTTGAAATGGAAAGGCTGAGTTAAGGCAGCCATTCCTCTTTCTCTGCCTGCAAGCCAAACTGACACTTTGCAGCCAGATGTAGTCCTTTCCTTCCTCCCTGTAGCATTTGCAAAGGTCAACATCTATTTATGTATTTGCACTGCCTGTGATAAAGACAATTTGGCATGTGCTTTATTGCAGGTAACTCCAGGAAATCAAGATCATCAAAGACAGCTTGGCTAAAGACAAAGCAAGCACAAAGAAACCAAAGCACACACCTGATGATCAACAGGAGTAGCAAGCCACTCCTTGGTCTGTTTTAATGCACTTCAACAAAAGCATGTTGCCCATCCTCTAATTACTTCAAGCTACACATATTGCATCTCAAATCTTTTTAACACAAAGCTGATTTTCACCATCAGGCACGTTTGCATCTTGCCTATATGGAACAGTTTCAGATGGACTATGGCTTTTGCTTAACTGACCAGACTGAAAGATCATGTCCTATTCCAGCTTTGCTAACAGGCTGCACAAAATGGTCCAATTACACAGTTCTTAATTAGACAGTATGGAATCAAAGTGAGGGTAGGAGTTTCACTTAACTAATTATTAAGACAGATTTTATCCCAACCTCCCTGATACCAATGGCTAGAGATTATTCAGGACTGAAGGGAAGACTCATGCTCCAAAAGACCACAGTTTATCAGGTCTCTACAGATAGTATTTCATATCCTAGTTTATGAAAAGCACTATAGGATACAATTGCTTGAATAATTCAGAAGATTTTGGGCTTTTTAATTGCATTTCCAACATGCAGATGTCACTTCACAAGATATAACTACCACTTCAGCTTTTAGTGTACAATATTTTTTCCATGTTTGCAATAATTAATGTTTATTACATTTTAATTTTGCATAAATATATAGAGCCCTAATCAAGAATATATTTTACATTACAGTATGTTTGAGGAGAGGGACAAAATAAAAAGGGGGGGACAGCACCAAAAAATTATTCACATCTTAATTACATACAACTCAGCAGAAGGTAGGGAAGTACTATTAAGACAGCAGAATTACTGAAAGTAAATGTAAGAGTTGCTCAATATACGTTAGGTCTGCAGGTACTTCATGCCCCTAACCAAGACATCAAGGAAAAATAATAAGACACATGACAGGCAATATTTCAATGTATTTCTCCAAGCAGCTATTAATCACAGAGCTTTACTGAGAACAGAGTACTTCAGGAAGTTGGACTGGTAGCAAAAATCAACAGACTGCTTCCAAAGTCAACACTGGCAACACTGCAAGTCCATCAAATCCTCACCCCCATCACTTCATGTAGTTTCCCATTTTATACACAGTTTTTGGACCACCTGGGTCTAAAATCAGTCCAAACAACACATAGCATTTTCCCTAAGCAAGTTAACATTGCCCTCTTAATGGGGTTTACATTCCTAATACAGCTGTAGCTTCACATTCCATACTGCATCTGCACAACAGCCATGCTCCAACCTAACCCTTCCCAGTACTTGCTGCTCCTAGACCTCACTTTGAACTTGAATCAAACTTCCATTATCTTCCTCAGGAGGAGTATGTTTTTCTTGTAAGCCTCATAATGCAAAAAGGGTAAAAGTTTGCAGACTTCAGTGAATTCCCTTTCCAAATCTGAATTATTTCCCTGAACTAATTACAATAATTCTATTTGCTGTGAGGTGTAACTGTAAGACCAGGGAATTTGCTTTGACATAGCACAAGTACCAGCATCAGAGAAGGATACAGTAAGATCTCTGCCCAAATGAGGAAAGTTGTGAGCAACCAAGAAAAACCTAACAAGCTCCCAGAATCTAACAGGTATCCTGAAAAAAAATAAAATCACATCACAGAATCATAAAATCGTTCACTGTTACCCAGCACAACATTCACCCCAATAACCAAGAAAAGGTCAGTTATTTTACTTTGTCAAATTAAAAAGCTGAAGCTTAGCTTTTGAAATTTATTCACTCCTCCAGAATATCCTCCAAAATAATACTTTCCATGGCAGAGTGAAAAGTTTCATTTGATTTAACTATTTATTTAACCTTTCAGGGGAAGGGGAAAGGAGACCTCAGAAATTCACCTCACTTCTTCCTTGCTAAGAAAAAAAGAATATTTGCATAAACAGATAAATAATGGGGCTTTCTCTTCTAACAGTAAAGACAGTCTGAAATTCCTTTTGAAACTCTGAGGAAGAAAAACACAGTGAAGAGTGCCAAATCATTTCTGAAAATGTTTGAGGCTTGTTTTATTCTCTAATTCAAAAGCAGATGACTGTTAGTTCGTGTTTCACATGGTTTTGAGTTCATCCCAGCTACTTCTGTGGTTACACCATGTTTACTTATAGCATCTAAAAATCACTGCAGAAATGTAAGGAAGCCTGGTTTATTCCACTCTAGTCTGACAGTAAAGGGTAGAAAATGCTAGTCATGTCTTCTATCTGCTTCAATATGAAGCAACTTAACGAGAGCTGCAAGGCTGAACTTCCAGGCTGAAGAGCAAGGAGGGTGTATGTGTCTGCCCTGTGAAGGACAGCACTCCTGAACGCTCACCAACACACAGTTCCGTTTTCTGTCCCATAATTGGACCACAACAAGAGGAAATACATTTACAGGTCAACCTGAGACTTGGCAGCCTGACTATTCAGAGGTTTATCCAAGCATGCTGCTGGTCTCAACTGCAGTAAGGTCAGGTGCAACTCCAAACTCTCAGCGCTCCCACATACATAGCAAAACTCCTGCCTAATATGGGATCTTCAAGTCTACATGGAAAGTTTTAGAAGAGCAGTAGGTATGCAGTAGGAATAACCTCTCATTGTTAGTATTAAACTATAGAATTCCTCTGGGCAAAATACATAGGAGTTACACATCAAGTTAGAGGCAGTGGTACTTGCAAAGAAATAGGGAATAATTCTGAGTAGCACTTGTCAGAAATGAACTGTCTGTCAATTCATTAAAGGAATCATAGAACCATCAGAGTTGGAAGGGACCTTAAAGATCATCTAGTTCCAACCCCCCTGCCTGGCAGGGACACCACCCACTAGATCAGGTTGCCCAGGGCCCCATCAAGCTTTGTCTTAAAAGCTTCCAGGGATGAGGCTTCCACAACCTCTCTGGGCAACCTGTTCCACTTTTGTCTCCTAAGATTGGGAAACAATGGTGCAGATGACAGCAAGCAATACAAAAAAACTGCTGTCCAGAAATGTTTGACTTTAATTGAAATGACACTTCATTATCCAACAGCTCCAGGCAATGCTACCAAAGTATGTGCTGGGAGATGAGATGTAGGCAAGATGCCCACCCTTGATGCACACCAGGCCATGTCCTGTGATGAGGCATGTTCTGCCCCTGATATTGACAATAAGCCACGTGGCATTGCAGCCTAGATTGCTGTGTGAAAGAAATGCAGGTTGGTTTCGTGAGCTTCATGAGAAAGGCTGAGGTGCTTACAATCAAGAAAGACGAGCCACTAGCATTTCCCTCCAGAAGGGGAAAGATGGTGCAGGCTGTGCAATATTGTTTAAAAAAAAATTAATTCTAGAAAACAGGGGGAAAAAATGACACAGAGAAAGGGAAAATATGAGGAGCCACTTCCAGCAGCTGGAATTGTTATTTCATGCAAAAACTCTGCAACTTCAATTTCTGTTCTCAGAAACTGAAATGAAACACTGAATAACTTGTTCCACACAAAAGCTTTTTATCTTTTGCAGAGTTGGCCAATCAAAACCTTAAAAAAATAAATAAAAGGAGGATGAATATAATCAAGCAAAGTCTGGGAAAAGGAAAAAAAAAGCTAGCAACAGAGCTGATAAAAACCCAAAAGAGTTGAAACACTACATTCAAAAAATGGTACAATTAAATGTCATAATGCCACTAAAAGCTTTTAACCTTTTCACTTCAAAGAAAAACTGAAAAATTTTGAACTGAACTGACAGTAAATTTATATTTTAATGAAATGGTATTTTTACTGGAAAAGCACTCCATGAGAAAATGTTGAACCAGCTGCAAGAACTTCACCTACAGATTACTCAGAAGGAAAAATATTCAATTTTGTATTGTTCACATTCAGAAATAAGTGACATTTTACATATTAAGTTCTGACATATTTACATTATTCCTGTATAAGCCTCCATTGATGCATAGCCAGCTTATTGTAGGCCATCAAACACAGCAAGATTCCTATTTATTTTTGAGTTACTTTATCCTGTAAGTTAATAACCAGTTCGGGACTGAGAAATCTTCTGTAAGCACAGAATGGCTTAAGCCCAGCAGATTGATGTGGATGGAGTCTTTTGTATTTATTCTGGAGGAAATATTTTTTGGACTAGCTGCAGCCCTTTATATTCCTGTTACCTCCCCTGAGAATTTCAGAGCGGTACCCATACTTTGTGAGTGGCTTTAAGCTTCTGGATATTTTTGAAAGGAATATTCATCCTCACAAAAATTGCTTACTGGTTGCTAGCCAGCTAATGGACACCATTCTTCAGAGTAGAAGCCTGAAAAATTTAGGCATTTCTCTTGAAACAGACAGAGGTAGAAAAATACTTTAAGAATTTACTGCAAAGAAATCTTCCTAAGCTTTTAAGCCTAGCAGGATTTCATCTGATAAAGGTCTACAGAATTCCTCTGGGCAAAACACATAGGAGTTACACATCAAGTTAGAGGCAGTGGTACTTGCAAAGAAAGAGGGAATAGTTCTGAGTAGCACTTGTCAGAAATGGTCTGTCAATTCATTAAAGGCACAGCTATCTCTGGCTAGTCATTGACGAACAGCATCTCTGGCACTAGTCCTACAGCTGCTTTCTAGCATTGTCCTAGGGTTAGAACACCATAAAAATTCACCTGTTGCACCACCACCTCTACAGAAGCATCTATCCACCCTCTTCCCAGCCTGCTTGGCAAGCCTATGGGACACTGAAGACCCAAATCTTTAGGTCTTATTGTTCCTCAGCAGTTTGTTTCTCCAGGGCTTCCCAGGTCTTTGTTCTCAATCCAGCCAGTGGACAAACTTTGAGATAGGGCTTGGGAGCCTGGGAACCATTGCAGTTCCTGAGACTCTGATTCCTCTCTAACCAGCAGTTACCTATCTAAATGACCAGTGCTCTGCTCTTTTCTGTGAGAGGAGGTAGAACACCACTGTGGCTAGGCAGAGTGCTAGGTTTTAACCCACAGAAAACCAAATCTGAAATCCCAAATCCACCAGAAAATAGTGACCTCCCTGTGCCAGCCCAGGTGGGCCTTTCCTGAAACCTTGGAAAGGATCTATATGTTTTGAGCAGCTGCTGCCAATATCTTTGTGCAAAGCTCACAGATCTGCCAAGGATTTCAGCTTTCTCCAATAATCAGTGCACTATTGTAGCAATAAATCATACTAATCATCATAAAAAAGATTTACAGCTGCTACTCTGGGACACAACATAAAAACTTTCTACCAGTCTCAAAGGCAGGGAGAGAAATTCACTCCAGCCAGGCAGCCCCTTTCCAGCTACACTGCAGGAAAGAACAGTCCCCATTCCCATTTCAGCATCTCCTTGTTTGTTGATCTTGCAGGGACACAGCAGCTGTGGAGCAGCCCAAGGGAGGCAGAGGTCCATTAACTGCTTCATTGTAAGAGGCACACTGAGTGACAAGACAACCTGAACAAGAGACAGCTGGAACACTGCTCCTCTGGATAGTATCTTAACACAAAGACTGGCTGCTCCCAGCTTCTCTCCCCTGCACTGCAGGTTCCTCTCACCCTTCCTCCACTAAAAGAAACTCACTTGAAGTAACAAGTCTGTTGGAAACTCCTTTTTTTCAAAAAGAAAAATAACTTCTTTGATGTTTTGTTTGCAAAATGAGTTTAGCAGGTAAGAACTCTGCTACATATTTAACCAAAACATTAAGAAATGAAAAGCCCAGTGTGAACAATTCAGCCCTGAACTTGAGGCTTAATAAATACCTATGCCTTTAGTTTCACAAATTAAAGTAAAATGTAAATACATCCAGATGTTTGACTATCTTTAAATGTGCAGCCACAAAAAACATCTCTCTTTCCACATACAAAATTCAATATAATAAACTCCTTATTTAACATCAGTTTATATATTCATTTAAAATACAAGAAGCTTAGATCAGTGTCACAAATTCCCAGCACTTGAAAACCCTGCAGTTAACCCTAAACGCCTTTGCTGAACAACAACAAACCACTTCTAATATTCAAAACACAGCAAGAATTTGCGAAGTCTGGTTGCCTTCTGTGTATTAGGCTCCCATGGCTTGCCATCAATAAACTTCATTAACTTGCAAGTAACCTGTGGACACCTTCACACAAAGCACTGTCACACATTAGCTAAACAGACTTTAACTGAAGCAATCCCAGATGAGGGATCATGCTCCCTGGGAGCATGATCATTGACTGAAATGCAGAAAGCACCTTCTCAAAAATAGCTAGGACTTAGCATTTTAAAAATCAAGATGAGTGGTCCAATCTCATCCCTTGTGTACATCAGCACACCTGAAAAATGGCCAGGGAAATACTAACATGCATACAAACACTTTAGAATTGTCAGAACATAGAAGAAAGAAAGCAGAGGAGACTGGTTTGAAAGAAAGATGCAGAATCACAGAATCACTAAGGTCAGAAGAGACCTCTAAGATCATCAAGTCTAACTGTCAACCTATCACCAGCATGCCACTAAACCATGTCCCTAAGTACCACAGCTACAAAGTTTTGCTGAGCGTTTAGCCTATTTATACTCATTTTTATACTCATTTCTACCATGTTACCATTTAGAACATTAATACTTAAAGTGAAAAGAAAACAAAAGTTACTAACCTGTGGGAAGAGTGAGTAAGTGGCATTGTCAATAGTGACAGAATACAAAAACTCCCCATCAAACCAGAGGTTCTTTCCCATTGGGGAGTTCAGCTTTGTCATAGCAAAAAGCTGCCCAGGGTCACAGCATTCTTCCAGCAGTTTCCTAGTGAAAACAATCAAAAGAGAGTCATGTTAATTAGAGCCTTGGCATGCCTTCTCTAACAACCACCCCCCACACCCAAGATCCTGACACTCTCAGATGCTCCAAAGCAAGCCATTCATCTTCCCAGACAGCAGATGAACCAGGTGACATGTTTTACTTACAGAAGGACCAGAAAATCTGATTTTATATCATAAAATCTTAGAAATAGGCAGCAAAAAAATTAAACCTCCATTTAATTTTGAGCAGCATAGAAACAGAATCAAGATTCAGCTGAAGAAACTCCATCCTTTACAACTCATTCTAATGAATAAAAAAAATTGGTCCCCAACCCATATAGAAATCAGAGAAGAAATCCTTTGAAAATTAAATCTGATACTATTTATGAAGAGCAGGCCTCCTAAAACCCCACAGTTACATAACTTACGGATGGAAAAATTTGGCATCTCTCTCCAGTTACTAAATATCATTGTGCTACATTCACAGCAGTATTAGAGCCTGCCTTCTGACTGAAGTCTAACCTGAGTCATCCCAGTATGACACATACTATATATATATATATATATATATACACATATAGACACACACATATGTATAGAGAGACACATATATATATACACACACACACACACATATATATATATAGTGGATATTCTACTTCATCTCCCAACTGAAACTGCATAGCCTCTTATAAATTCATTTCCCAAAAATACTTATTACTCAGCTTAAGTAGAAATTTGAGATCTGGTGAGGCAGTTGAAGGTTATATTGAGCAAAAATTCTGTATCACAGCAAACCCAGCAATTAATATCCTAAGATATGGACTGAGAAAAACCTCTAGACATCTGGATGGCAGGAATATCCCATCCTTCCAGAGAACACATAGGGGTAGCTCTCTATAGGGAGGGTGACACTCTCACTAGTTTTTATATGTAATAGCTGTATGTAAAATATACACCGTAGAATTACACCATTATAGTATGTTAATGCATTACAATATACATTTCTCATTTAAAGTGAGCCCTAAAGAGGCTGATGCCATTTCCAGTGGTTGCATGAGTTGCAAGTGGCAGGCAGAAAACAACCAGTTATTAGTGACTACTAAAATCCTTTCTATAGCTGTTCTCTGGGAAAGAGATTTTCTTCAAAATCACAAAGACATTCACAGAATCACAGAATCACCAGAGTTGGAAGGGACCCATTAGGATCATCTAGTCCAACTCATGTTTAGGCATAGGACAACTCCACAGTCACACCATGTGCCTAAGTGCCTTATCTAAGTGCTTCTTAAATTCTGTGAGAGTAGGGGCCATGACAGCCTTCCTGGGGAGCCTGTTCTGCAGACAGACTGGAGAGGATCCAAAGAGGGCCAAAATGATGATCAAGGGGCTGGAAAACCTGCCCTATGAGGAAGGACTTAAGAAGTTAGGGTCTTTTTTCCCCTGGAGAAGACAAGATTCAGGGAGGACTTCCTCACAGATTTCCAGCACTTGAAGGGCAGTTTTAAAGAGGATGAAGGCTTCTCTCCACAAGAAGACAAGAGGCAATGGGTAGTAGCTGCACTGGGAGAGGTTTCATTTTGATACAAGACAAATTTTTTACAGTGAGAACAATAATTTCTTGGAATAACTTCCCAGGAACGTGGTGGAGTCCTATCACTGGTGACAAGACACAATTGGACAAGGTGCTAGGTAATCTCATCTAGGCTTCATTTCTCACAAAAGGTTGGACTGGTGATCATTCAAGGTCCCTTCCCCACCTCAGTGGTTCTGTGATTCTGGAACTGCTTTTACTTAGACTGCCATTGCAGAGAACTGTGTTAGCCAGAGCAGCAATTTCCATCCCTAGAAACATCAATAGGTCTAACTGTACCCACCACAGGAAGGCTTCACATCATCCTCCTGCTGATGCCCACATAAAGACTTCATCCCTGAATTGTGAAATCAAACTACAGAAAATTTGAAATCCCTCACCAAATAACCTTTGCAAAACAGATTAAGATAGGCATGGAATCTTTTATCAAATAAAAGATTTGAGAGTGGAGACTTTTCTGGCTGTCTACAAACTCTAGTTTGCAGCCTTTGGAAAATCATTTTTCTCCCTGTCAAGTGGAAAGAAAATAATTTTTGCCTTTCACCTTCCTTTCTTTATATTTTCTATCCCCACGGCAACTTTTGCAAGCAAGCATAAAGTAATCCAAGATCAGCTGGAGCCTCAACTTTACATGTAGCTGGTTTCCATACAACTGTATAACAAAATTAAAATTTCCAAGTGAAATTCTGCAACTCATACTTCCTCTGGAAGTCTTGTCTGAGCAAGAAGCCCTAAAATAACAGATAACTCAGTGGAAAAGTATCTAGGGAATGTTTTATATTAATGAATCTTTCTTTAGCTAGGATAAACTGATAAGCTAAGAAACAGCTCTCTGTGCAATTCCTCCCTCCCCTTCCTATCTATTAGACTATATATATACACACATAAATCCCCTACCTCCCCCCCACCCAAAAAATGCATTCTTCCAGTTCCCACTCAATCCTTCATTAATAAAACTATTATGAAAAGCAATAGGTGCCTCCTAGAAGGTCCACAGATAAGCAGGTCACTAGTTCAAGTATGCATCTGCATATATAAGCACAAAAAGCACATGCACATGGATGTGCTTTCTGTCAGAAAATAATAAATATTAAAAGTCTCACATTATTCAGTCTCTCTTTCTGATGCAAATCTCAAAATTACAAAGGGAGAAAAGGTCTATAGAAAAAGGTGCATTAAAAAGTAGAACAGATCCAACAGTGAACCTAAAACCAGGGTACTCTGCAGGGCCAGGGAGTCTGAACTGGTTTACTAAGCTTGATTACAATGTACACCTAAAATGTTATGATAGAATTTGGAAGAATTTCTTCACTCACAGCACATAAAATAACATTGAATCCAAATTATCTCGAATTCAGAGAAGACCTGCATCCTCTGAGGATGTGAGGAAGTCAGAGGAATTAAACAACTTGAATATTAGTCTTGAAAAGGCACCGAGGGCCCTCAGATCTTAGAGCACTTGTGAGACAAATCCCTACTTGTGAGAGATGCAGGAGAAAAGTTACTTTGAGAATCTCACTTCAGGCCTCTAAGAGTTCTGTTGGAACTGGGGGCCAAGCAGGCCATTAACTACAAGGCAGCATTAGCACTGAGGTGACTCTGTACATCACCTCAAGCAGCAAACGTGCACAAGGCTGGAGCTGAGCAGCAGCTTTGAGGTGTTAGCCATATCCCTGGAGTATACTTTACTGAGGTTATACCTGCAGACATTGTGCATTGAAAGATGCAGAGTGAAACAGCTGGTGTCAAGGATCCTACAAGCACATTTCCTTATTTTCATGGATTTACTACAGACTCACTCTGGTCTGATTACACAAAGAGCCTACAAATGGCTGTAGCACACTGTGCATTACTGAAGTGCAATAGCTGGGAACAATCAGGAGATTTGCCCCCAAAGCCCCCTTCTGACCACAGGGCTAATAGAAGTGAATCCTCCTCCACCTGAAAACAGAGAGGAAGCCAGACCTCCTTGCAAAGTCTAAACCTAAATTCATACATGAAGTCAGTGAAAAAGCTTGCATAAAAATGCTGAACTACCTATTCTTGACCTTAAGTTAATAAACTTTTCAGTTTGATTCCCATTAATGCTTAATTTCACCCTGGTTTGACTCAACTTCCAGAGAACAATGACTCATTAGCTAGTTCAAACATCCCAAATGCCTTACAATCAACAAATATAACCTCTAAAAGCAGGGCAATTCCAGAGCACTGGTTGTCAGCCAGGAGTCTACAGCCCTTTAGCTATCTCTTCTCCACAGGTGGAGCAGGTCTTGCCTCCACAGCACACCACCACTTCTTCAGCTCTCTTTGCCATGTCTGCCTTTTGTTGCTGTGCTACATGAAGCATGTAAGCCCTGTCAGCACTGTGCAAGGGAGGGGGAGCACAATGCTTCCTCTCATTTTTATTTTTCCTTTTAAACCCATGCAAGGAGGATGTAGTACACCAAAGAGGACAAGATCAGGTTGATGGAGAGCCACTCGTCAGGCAGCAGCGACAGGAGGGCAGCTTCATGATGGAAGGAGGACTGAAGGCTTAAGCCTGATCTTAAATGGAATCATGGGCAGAGGATGTGTGGCATGACACAGCATGGAGTGCAGGGATAAGAGTCTCAGGAGAAGCTGGTCATGGCTATTAAGGCCTAACACTACCAAGACCCTTTTTTCTGTCCTGAGGGGACAGAAGCTTTATAGCAAATCACACACACACACTTGCTGAATCTTAACACCAAACAAGACCCTGTCCAGACCTGCAGAGCAGAGCTCCATGAAGGATGATGCTGCACACAGTGGATGGGGATAGGACAGGAGAGGCCACAGCTTGATGCTGCTCTGCAGGTCCCAGCAAGTGCCAGCAGCCCCCACGCTGAACAAGGGCACTGATTCAACCACTGCTCGAAAATGTAACACAAAACTTATTACTGTTTCATTACAGTTTGGCTTTAATGCCTGCATTAAAATAATGCCTGTGGTTCAGGTTCAAGGTTGAGACAAAAATAATTGGTCAAATCAACTGCTTTAGTCAGACTCTGCTCAGCAGCCTGGATCACGCTAGCCATTGTCCAGTGACTACAAAATAAAGCCAGGAGCTGACAGCACAAGACTGCAGCACTAGGTCTGACATTAACCTCCTTTTCTTTACATTGCAGTTACCATTTGCCTCAGCTACCTATATTTTGCTTTGGGTTCAAATGAATCTGAACAACCAAATCAAAAAACAAATCTGCCTTTGGAGTTTTAGATGGTGTCAAGCCAAAACCATCAGGCCTTTGCTCACAACCACAGATTTCTGGCACTGCTGAAACCCAGAGGATGGGTGGTTACTTGGGTTCATTAGGGAGGATTTGCAGAGCTCCTTTTCAGTGCAATTGCATAACTGCTTCCATCTACATATCCCTCAGTACAGGCAGGAGGACCTACCAATAGCTTGTGGACTCTTCAACTAAATCAACACTTATTTCCCACACAGCACAGGCATGCTGAAGGGACCCTGGGCTAATGTCCCTATTGGAAATATATTAGGGCTTAATATCAAAAGTGGCTCTGAAACACAACTGGTCTGACCACCTCCAACACTATGAGTCTCTAAACCTCATCCTGAAATTCTCTGAATTATGTCTTCAGGACATGTTTTTGTAAGAATAATACATGTTCTTGTGAGAAGTTCTGGTGGCAGAGGAGAAACCTCATTTGTTGCTTAATGGTTAAAATTTTGCCTTTAAAAAATCTGCACTCAGTTTAGAGTTTGAATTTTTGGCACTTTAGTTTTTGACTGATTTTTTTAATTACTTCCACACACCCCACCCCTCTTAAGAGATCCCTGGCTTCTCAAATCTCAAAATCCCCTCTGACAAGTGGAAAACTAGAGTCTCCTTAATTTCTCACTTTAAACAGCTAGAGTTTCCTTAATTTCTCACTTTGAAGAACATTTTTGCTTCCATCATTCCTGTAGCTATTCTCTCTTTTTCAAAATCCACCTCTAAATATTCCAAGCCTGAAAATGGTATTTCTAGTGTAGTACCCCTTGCCAACTACAGGGACAAAATGACCTTTCTGTTATTATCCATGTGTCCCATATCTAAGGCCAAAGCACATTTAACTGATTAACTATTTAGCACTCTTTTCACTGCCAATGCTTCCCAGGATGGTGACATCCATCTGTAACTGAAACCTGCACCCTGGTTTGATAAACCTGTGATTTCACAATATGGCTCTATTGAAAATTAGGAAGCTTAACAGTAAGCCCAGGCTGCTCTGTCTCCTTGGCCTGTGCCCTGGACCCTGCTCCTTTTCTCTTCTAAAAAATTTGCCAACAATACTTTTTATGTTGTCTTGCATCTCACTGATTTGAAGAAATGCAGAGAATCAAGAATTAAACTGAGCAAGCTCACACCTGGACACATCCTAAATTCATGACCATCACCATCCAAGAACATACCAAAAAAAATTAGCTCTATATCCCATCACCAACAAGTAGGCAGTAGCTAATGCCTACAGCTATAAAAAGGTCCTCTGATATAGCCACAAAATGGCTATACTTGTGGCCATTTTTTTGTTCCAAGCTGGCAGTCTGGAAATTTGATGGCTCTACAAAAGGCTACAGAAGCCATTCAGTAACAGTAAAATCACTGATTCAATTCCAATCAGGGTGGTTGCATGACCTTGTAGCTGCAGTTGGCATTTGGCTGCTGAATACTCTATGAAACCATCATTAGTTGGGGTTGGTGCCACACACTGAATTTCTCTTTCCCGAAAAGCTCAATGTAATACTTGTCATTGGGGGCTAGCTTGAAGAAAGCTAACTTTCTTTGAGGTTTTCATGGTGTTTCAAGTACCTTATTACTCAAGGGGTTCAAGGCACAGTGGCCTGCACTTTATACAGGGCAGAAGACACAAATTATAAGGAAACTGGAAGTGGAACATCATGTTCTTCTCTTATCAGGGCAGATATCACATCAAATTGGTGTTTCAAACATCTAACTGCCACTGTACCAGTGCTGTGGGTAGAACATGAGTAACTGCCATGAATTTACTAGGCAGAGGGAGGGGAGAGGCTGTCACCTTTTTGCTACCACCAGATCCTAAGGGATGTACTGAATGAACTCAAGTCAGAAAACATAGAGCCACAAGGTCTTTCTCCTTCACATAAAAACCAAAATTGGCTTCAAATTTGTCAAGTATTTTGTCACCACTCCTCTCTTCAGCAGACTCCATCTGAGAGAAATTTAAAGCCACCCTCAGCACAACCATTCAGGAATATGATCCTCAAATTGCCCTCCTAAGAACATCATGGACAAGTACCAAAAGAATAAAAGAACAGCCAGAGAAAATGCTCTTGATATTCACAAAAACATACCAAATTGGTTTGGGTTTTTGAGGAAAGCAGTACTAGTTTAAACTCTAACTAAAAGTAAGACCTTTGTCAAAAACAACATCTAAATCAAGGATTGATTGAGTTGCTCTGCACTGGTTCGTTTCTGAAAACCCCCATTACCTAAGATTGAAGAACAGGTCTAAATGCAATGAAAAAGAAATGTGCACTGCAGAACAGAGATATACTCCTGAGATCAGAGATCCACTTCTCAGTCTAGCTTTCTGCAATATGAGAAGATTTTATGAAGACTAAAGTAATGACAGTTTTTTCTCCTCACATTTATTATTATATTGTCTCTTGTTATGAAACTTTCAGCCTGTTTCAATGCCCCCTGCAGCAATTCCTAGACTTTACAAAGATCATATAATATTTCCCCATCTTCCTCAAGAAATGAAAGACATCAGGACAGTAAAAAGGCCACAGGCAAAAGAAAATCATGTACTGAACTGGTGCTGCATTCAGCATAAAAGAAAAGAGGCTGCAGAGACCATAGGTGCTTTAAAGAATAAAGACAATTCATTAAACCCACCTTCATTAGCTTAGGAGTAAAGCTGCATGTGACCTTTTAAAGTAAGAAATTTTAACTATTGTTAAATAGTAATATATCCAACCTGCTGGGTAGTGTGCTACAAATTGCCAAATTACTATTTGGGGTGGGGGAATTACTAAATCAAGCACTTCCATTTTTTCTGCATCATCAGTCTTTCCCTTAGAAGTTCCTTCCAAGTCTTTTTGCTCAAAGGGAAACAAAAGTTTTATTTAACCTGAGAATTCTGTATCTTTGGATTTTCACTAGTTTTTTAACTCACTGAAACAAACATTTGGTGTCACCCAGGCAGTATAGTTAGCATTTCTGTTCTCCAGACTGCAGAAGAAATACAACTTTTTGTCCTCCTATATGTTGGACTCCCCTATCCTTGCTACCCTGGCCCAGAACAAACCAACCCTGCTGCCTGGCAGTAGGCAATATCTGAGCTGTCAGCTACTGCAGCATGTCATCCTAAACTGTGACTGATTTTGTCCAAATCTTTGGGGTTTGGGTTTGGTTAGTTTTTTGTTTTGTGGGGGGGTTTTGTTTGTTGGTTTGTTTTGGGTTTTTTTCAGAAATAAGCAAGTGATACCTTTTTTTTTCCCCCCCAGAAATATTCAGAATATTTTATTATCAGAAAAACTGTTTGGTTTTTTTCTCTGCCCTCCTTCCAAACAGACAGTAAGAGCTTAAAATTTCAAGGACCTTCAGTCTTTCATCCATTTTCAGAAGATACCAGTAGCAACAGTATTACATGTTGCACCTTGTAATTCCCCAAACTTGCCTAAATTTCTGTTCTCTAAAAATTAACCTGTGGCTCAGCTCAATCTCTAAACCTTCATATTATTTTGGATTATTTCATCTCTAACAGGTTCCTCACTAAATTTAAGCCCAAATTTCAGATAGTGTGATAAAGATATGCTGTTACTTTACTTGATTATGCATTCTCTCTTTGATTAAATCTCTGCATTTTAGGAAAAAGAAATAAAAGGATATACTTTTCTACCACTGTAAAGAGACATGATTCTTTTAATAGCATCACAGCAGCTTACGCCATATCTTCATTAATATTGCAAGTGCAAAGGAGGACTGAATTGTGTAATGTTTAGACTGTACAGATGAGGCCAAAATTTGCCAGGGACTATCTTTGTTACTGAATAATGTTCCTGAACTAGAAGAAACCAGGATATTCCTCAGTGAACAGAAGTCTACCTGAACATGTGACAAGCCTTAAGTTTACCTTTCCTCCTGCAATTCTTTTACTTACAAACTGAGTAGATTGGATCTGGAAAGCTATTGAAACACAGAATTGACAGTCTCTTCTCAGAGAAAATACATTTTGATTCACACAAACTTACTTCAAACTGCCAGGCACAGAGCCTGCTTGTAAATTTGCAATACAAATTATACAATGTATGAATTATAGAGTAGGAATTCTAGTATTCAGTGAGATTAAGTTTTTCTAAGATTCTCCCAGCAGATGTCTAAAAAGTTGTAGATAAGGAAACCACCAAAAGTTGTGATTTTCAATAGCTAAAACAGCACTGTAGTTCTGCTTTATTCCTCATACAGTAAAATCCACTGGAATGCAGGATGCCTCCAAGTTGTCTGTACTGTTCCCAATGAAACTCCAAACACATCCAGGAAAGACAGCAGCAATGACTCATCCTCTCACCTAGGAACTGATGAACAGCCACATTCCCTTGAGCAGTGACGAATCTGAGCACGAGCTCAACCATCAGCTGACTGTTTCTGGGCAGCAGCCAGAAGCTCAAGAGAAATGACCTCACATGATGCCAGAATTCACTGTCACTGCACCAGGCTGCTCCTTTGCTTTGCTAATGCCACAACCACCAGCCCCTAAATACAACTGTGTTCGAAGGCCCATCCTAGGGAAGACATAGGGTTCATCTCACCCCATTTAGGGTATTTCAAATGTAAACACCTCTATCTAGGTCACTTTGAGGCTTTTTAGTAGCAGGGGTTTAGGCTGCGATTCATCTCAAACTAAACAGACTCCTACTTCCTCTCCAGTGACCACAAAGAGACCTTAGAGCGAGACATCTATGTTTGGTAGTTTAATTCTAACCCATGAAGCCCAACCTGCTGCTCCAGACCCTAGGAAGCCCATCAAGGCTTCTGCAGTTAACAGAAGCTGCAAGGGAGGGACTGCAGGTCTTCAGCCTGTCTAAAGCATGTGACAGAAGGATGCTATTTGCCAGCAGGCTCATCTGGTGGTCTTCCAGCTCTGTTCACACAACTCTTACAGTGGGCTGTCAGAAACATGAGATGGCACAATTGCTTGAACTGGTGGTTTTGTCACAGAGAATTCAGAGGCAAAGGAGAATGGGGCAAGAGGAACAGATTAATAGCTTCATCTGTTCTTCTTTTTTAAATTTTGTAAACCTGGCAGGAGGAGAGCAGTTTTCACATGGATGAGGTGAAATCAATGAATCACTGTCTTGCAAAATAGCAGAACCATCAACTGAGACAGAAAGTTACAATACACAAGGTGCAGCTGTAGGGGAAGGAGTAAGTTGTTCTTACCACTTCCCTCACTCCTTTCAGCAAAACTGCGGCTTGCTTTGCACTGCTATAGCACAAAGAAATATGCAGCTTCAACAAGGGCACAGGATGGCTGTATTCTTCCAGGAGAAGGAGATTTGCTAAAAATAAAACAAGCAGCTCTAATCTTACATTTGAGCCTGTTATATCTGGAATGTTGATACATACCACCTAGATCTAAGCAGTCAATTATCACACTACAGTGACTTCTCCACCTGCCTCTGCAACCCAGATAAAAGCCCTGTTAAGTATTATATAATGCTACTCACAAAAGGGCCCCCACACTCCAACCCAAGAAAGTTCATAGTGAGCTTTTAACTAATTTGATCAAAGTCATGCCCCTCGATAGAAGGTGAACTGGCCAGAAAATAAATACATAAATAAATAAATTCCTCCACTACACAGATTTAAACATCTTGAAATGCCTAAGAACTGAGACCACAGAATTGAGGAGGAATAATCCTCCATTAGTCAGCCTGAGTGCTTTTTGATTCTGAAATTGTAGTTAACCAGGCAGCCATTGCCTACACATGTGATAAAGATAAGAATATGTAAAAGCATCACATGAACAGGCATGAAAGAGCAATGTATTTTCAAAGGCATATGAAGCTGCACATTTGGGAGAAGCATTAATCCATCAAAGACATATGAACAGATCTACAACTGAAGGAAGCCCTGATTTGAAGAAGAAGCTGTTCCTCTCACTTTTCAGAAACTGCTTTCAACATCTCATAACTGTCAATTGTTTAGAAGTCAGGTCAAGTTTTGCCTGGTTGGAAAGCACCCATTTGATGCCCTGCCAGCTAGCAGGACGAGCTGATGGGTGAAACAAAATAGGAAACCTTGGTTTTGATCTTTCTCTTCTATCCAGTTGCTGTTTTTCATGAAACTTGTAGGAACTGACTACCTTTAGGACTTCTATTATTTTGTCTAGTTTGGATGAAATCAGCCAGTAAGACAAATTTTCTAAAGGGAGTGAATTATGATGGAGATTCCAGTCATATATATCACATTTCTTAATGGTCTGGGGGGAGGAAGGAATACAATAAATATCACATAATGCCTTGCTTTAGCTTTCTTGAAAAGGACATTGACAAAACTGTGTGCTCTTTGTTGCCCTGTATACTCAGAATTATAGACCAGTTAAGCTGTAATAGTACAATTTCAGATGAAAGCTGTAATTTAATGCATCATCAAGCACTGACCCTGGACTTCACTTACAGCTCGAGTTGCTACAACCATCAACAGCACTTTTGAAAACAGCTGATGATCAGTTGACCAAGTATCTGGAAATATTTCTGAACTGAGCTCAGTGATCCTTCTGTGTGTTGACAGATGGCTTCCACCAGATGAAGATGAATGGTAAAATTATTACAGATCAAAACAGAGCCATTTACCTGACACATACCTTGAACTTGCATTTCTGCTGTTTGCAGTTACAATCTCATTTTGGAAGCAGTTTTGCTTATGTGTTTTAAACCTTGTCTGAGTCCTAGGTGCTATAAAATCAGTTTCATTGATATAAATACCTTGCTAAATGGAGTAAGTGGATTAAAACAAAGGAAAGGCACATGCAATTTGGAATGCCTTTTCATTAGATGCTCCAATTTCAAGTCTTTAAAAGTCTCTTTTCCTCTGATGAAGCCAAAGAAAAATGTTAAATGACAACCACTTTGCACTCATCTTTAAGTCCATCATACCTGAATTCTGGCTTTTGCCTGTTTTACAGACTAACTAAATATCAGAAAAGATCTCACCAGCTCTGAACTGAAATAAGTCTGTTCTTACAGAGAAGTGTAAGAGACTGTTTTATGAATTGTCTCAAAGCCTGCTAAGGCCTTAGTAGAAATCTATTATTTCTTCCCCAGCCCAGTCTGTTCACACAAGCTTGGAAGAAAGCTACAATGATACCTAATCTGTGGAAAGTCCCTGCTGCTTGGAAAATGTTGCAAGGACAGCAACAAGGCCACAGAGGCATACACGACAGCACTGATTCTGCATGTGGTGTGCCGAGTACCCATGCCATAACCACGGGTGCATGAGCCAACCAAAAAGAGGATGTGGAAGACATACCATTGTCTTGGACACAACTGAGGATATTATGGGATATTCTCATATAAAACTGTGAAGAAAACCCCACTGGAGAACTGAAGACTATGGACCTATGGGATGCTTTTGGATCCAATCCATATGGTGGTGACTGTTTGCTGCTCTATACCTGTTGCTTGCTTAATTCCTCCTCTTCTCCTCCATCCATCTGTCCTATCACTTTAACACTCTCTCTCTCTCTCTCTGTCTTAATAAAGTTTGATTGATAAGCAGTATATGACCTCATTTGTGTCTTCATTTCACTCCTGGGATTCCCCTGGACATCCCCAGGTCTGGTATCAGACCAGGACAGGAAGGTCAGCTGAGATGCCTGCACTTGTCATCCCCAAACACCTGCACCAGGAAATGAGAGGCAAAGTACCCTCTCTGTCTTTACAACTTGCTCTCTTGTAGTCTCAAGCAAAAACATCAAGTTTATTGATGATCACCAGCTTATACTGCAGAACTGGGACTCTGGTATGATAAAGCAAAAGTAGAAGCAAATGCTAAGCCTGCTGCTGAACCACACAACTTCTTTTTGCAACTCTCCTACTTCCATTCTCAGTGGCTGAGTGACAGCTATGTGTTGTATTAATCGATTTGTGATGCAGGAGCACTTAGTAGTTGAGGCCTTATTTTGCACTCCTGTAACAGTCTACTGGCATGCTTCACTTCTTCATTATTCTTCCTAAGATGCTCACACTAACAAAGCACAGCCACTGCACAATTAGGCATCTATTTTATGTTGGTCATCTATACTTTACAGTCAACAGAAGGACACTTACCGCACCCTAACACAGGTATCTAATGCAGAAGAAAGGTGTCAGTATCTGCAAGTACCTCCGCCTGTTTATCACTTATAGCAGGAGGAAACTATAGTAGGAGTACTACTAGAGAAATTCAACTTTTAGATAGTTCAAGCAACTGTGATGAACCACAAACTGCTATGTTCATAGGTGACTATACATCATTAAAATATGTTGCTTATCCCCTGACCTAGACAACAGGAATACAATCACAGGAAAGCGATTTTTTTTCCTTTCTGAATGTATCTCAGCAACAAAAACTACCATATACCTTATTTCTTCTAGCACCTCATTAGAAAGGATAAAATGCTGTTGGCAGAAGTAAACTTTTGACTTTTGCTCTCAACAGTATTGCCAACTTATTGACAACTCTATGTAAAACATCTCTTGCAGTTACTTAAAATGTGCTCAGATCTCCACTCTCACCAATGCTCACTACTGCAAAGTAACCTAGCTACTATCTAACAGGAAGTACAGAAGAGTCCAGTAGACATTGCCCCACTTTCCACCCACATCGTCTCATGTCTGAGTAACACCACTCCTTCACTGGCAACCTAACCCGAGCTGAGACCCTTTGGCTAGAGTCACAGCAACAATTCACTGTTCACCACCACACTATACACTTTGATTCTAGGGTGTATAAAACATCAGGAATTTCCTGAGTCAGACTTAAGTAGCCAGGATCTAAGCACCCCATGTTTCCTCTAAACACGTACTCTGCATTTCTATTAGTCAACTGGTGTTTTCAAAGGACAGAGAGGCTTACCATCAGAGGTATTCCAGACTGTAAGAGGAGCTGGCAGGATTCCCCTGAACACTTCCTCCAACCAGCTAGAAAGAATTTGCCAGTGTAATCAGGGAACATAAATCTGGCCTTTCAGGACAAATATTCACATGGTGCTGAAAGTAAAGTCTCCAAAACTGACGTTTCCAAAACTCCCAGAATTTCACAGGCACATCAAGACATTTTGTCAGGGCTCTGAAGCAGTCCTTGGCATAATCCAAACAGCTTCAACCATCCAAGTAATCACATATTTACAACTTCCAACCCATTACACGCTATTTTGCCATTACCATTAAACAACTGGCATTTGGCAGCACATAGAAGTTTCACAACACCCCACAACGTTTAGTGTTTTGTGTTTGGTTTTGGGGCCTTGTGGGTGGGGAGTTTGTCTAAACAGACATAGAAGAAGCAGCAGAAGTAGAAAACAGGCAGTTGCCTGGCAGTGAAAAAGAAGAGGCAAGGAGGAGACAGGAACTGTGTTTGACTCTGTCCTAATCCTACTAAGTTTATCTCCTAATAAATTTACTGCACTTTGCTCTGTGCTGCTGGGAATAAGTCAGGAATGCAGAAACTCCACTAACAGCTTCCTTGGGGATAAACATTATTTACATACTAGGCTTTTTTAGGCCCCAAGTCCTTGCAAAACAAACAAACAAACAAAAAAAGCTATGTATCCAACTTCACCTCCCTGTCTAATCTGGTGGCCTTTAACAAGTTAAGACATAGTGTAAGAGAAGAACTCCTAAAAGCCTGTCAAACACAGAACTGCAGAGATTAACACATTCTATGACTTGTACCTAGCTTTGCCAAGATGTTTATTTTCCATCTACCTCTTCTGTCTCTGCCATCTGCTGGACCTGCCCCCAGCTATACAATCACACTTCCTCTGCACAGGCACACATGCCGAGAGAGTGGGTTTAGGAAACCCTAGGGTTCCAGTGCTGAAAATCAGCTTCCCCACAGCTACGGGAAATGTTCCTGTCAGAATTCAAGGCTGGTGTTTTAATTTCCCTCCTCTTTTTCACTCCACTGGTTGAGAGTTCTCCATCCTTCTTAGACTTCTTTATTCCCCCCAAAAAAAACAATTACAGCATTCATTAGAGTTAAGGTAGCAAATAGGTGAACTGTTGCTGTTTAGATAGCTGCCTGGAGTACTAAAACAATGCAAAACATGGTGCCTTGTAAAGCCTGTAAGTATTATACATAGTGCAACATTATGAAATTCTAAATAAAAGTGAAACCTGAAATGTTTGACATATGCAGCCACACATATCACAGGAAACTTTTTGCTTGAACTGTTGAAATCTTACATTTAAATAGCTGCTGGACTCCAGTTTTCAGAGACTACCTATAATCTAATTCTAAATAAAAAATACTGAACTAGGTTCTGGAAAGAACTGAAAAGGGAATTTACAAACAAGACAGTACAGTTGCTATGTGTGTGGTTTTCCTTCCTGCTACTGAGTTCTCATGAGAACATGAGAAATGTGTCTTGCCAGGCAGACAAATGTTAGTCTCCATGACCAGCATGAGAATACTTTCACGTTCACATACACAGGATGTGTACTGTTCAAAAGTTAGCCCACCATTTGCTTTCTATCACACAAGATCACAAATTTTGGAAGAGACCTCCAAGATCATCAAGTCCAACCATACCTATCACCAACGTACCACATCTAAATGTTTCTTAAACACCTCCAGGGACGGCGACTCCACCACCTCCCTGATAGCCTATTCCAAAACTTCACAACCCTTTCAGTAAAGAAATTTCTCCTTATATCCAATCTAAACCTCCCCTGCTTCAACTTGAAGCCATTTCCTCTTGTCCTCTCACTGCTGACTCTGGAGAAGAGACCTACTCCCATCTCGTACAGCCTCCTTTCACGGAATCACAGAATGTCAGGCATTGGAAGGGACCTCGAAAGATATCTAATCCAACCCCCCTGCCACAGCAGGATTCTTCCCTGACTGGGAATCAAACCCAAGCCCCAGCGGTGAGAGCACCAAATCCAAACCACTACACCACCACTTCTTCAGGTAGTGGAGAGAGATAAGGTCGCCTCTGAGTCTCCTCTTCTCCAGACTAAACAAACCCAGTTCCCTCAGCCACTACTTGTGCTCCAGACCCCTCACTAGCCTCGTTCCTCAGATCGACACTCCCTCCTATCTTTGTGTCATCTCCAAACTTACTGAGGCTGCACTCAATCCCCTCATCCAGATCATTGATAAAGACATTGAACAGAGCTGGCCCCAACACTGAGCCCTGGGGAACACCACTGGTGACCGGCCACCAAGTAGAATGAACCCCACTTACCACTATTCTCTGGGCTCAGCCCTCCAGCCAGTTCCTTAGCCAGCAAACAGTAAACCTGTCTAAACCATGCAATGCCAGCTTCTCCAGGAGAATGTGGTGGGAGACAGTGTCAAAGGCCTTACTAAAATCCAAGTAAATGACAGTAAATGACATCTACTGCTTCCCCCTTGTCCACTAGGTATGTTACATCATCATAAAAGGAGATCGGGTTAGTCAAGCGGGACCTGCTTCTCATGAACCCATGCTGACTAGGCCTGATACCCTGGTTGTCCCGGACCTGCCACGTGATCTCCATCAAAATGATCTGTTCCACAACCTTCCCTGGTACTGAGGTCAGGCTGACAGACCTGTAGTTCCCTGGATCCTCCTTCTGACCCTTCTTGTAGATGGGCATCACAGTGATAAGTCTCCAGTCATCTGGAACCTCGCCGGTTAACCAGGATACAGAGTGACTTGGCAAGCACCTCTGCCAGCTCCCTCAGTATCCTTGGATGGATCCCATCTGGCCCCATGGAACTGTTAATGTCTAAATGGAGCAGCAGGTCTCTGACCACCTCCTCCTGGTTTAAGGGGGCTTCACAGTGCTCCCCATCCCTGTCTTCTAACACTGGGGGGGGGCAGAGTACGCTAGGGGTAAATAATCTGACTATTAAAGACTAAGGCAAAGAAAGAATTGAGTACCTCAGCCTTTTCCCCATCCTCAATGACCATGTTTCCCATCGCATCCAATAAAGGATGGAGATTCTCTCTGGCCTTCCTTTTCCTTTTAATGTAGTTGTAAAAACTTTTTTTGTTATCTTTTACTAGTGTGGCCAGATTAAGTTTGAGCTGGCACTTTGCTCTTCTAATACCTTCTCTACATGACCTAGCTGTATCTTTGTATTCTTGCTGTGTCACCTGCCCCTTCTTCCACTGGTGGTAAACTCTCTTATGGAAAAAAAGTCTCAACCATAGCTCCCTGTTCAGCCAGGCCAGTCTTCTACCCCTGCTGCTTGTCTTAGAGCACATGGGGACGGCCTGCTCCTGCACCTTTAGGACTTACTTCTTGAAGAAGGTCCATCCTTCCTGGACCTCCTTGCCCCTCAGGACCGTCTCCCAGGGGACTCTCTCCACCAGGGTTCTAAACAGTCTAAAGTCTGTTCTTTGGAAATCCAAGGTAGCAGTTTGGCTGACCCCCCTCCTTACATCACCAACAATTAAAACTCAATCACCTCATAAACATTGTGCCCTAGATGGCCTCCAACCTTTACTGCCCCCACAAGTTCCTCCCTGTTCACTATTGTCTATGGTGACTTGGTCTTTCTGGCATTTCTGGCCTCAGTGGTACCATCCTCCTCTCCAACAGCCACTTCCTCCTGCAGGTCCCCATACCTGTTCTGCAAGGGTAGCTGGGAAGGTGGGGGAGGCTGGGAGAGGACTCACCTGCTTCTCTGAGCAGGGACCTGTTTCCATTTCCCCCTTTCTCTGAGGTCCCCTTCTACTGCCTGGTGACAAAAGGGGAGGAGATCCTCTGATTTATATGGGACTTCAATCTGTTTCCTTTCTCTCAGGGAGTGGGTCCATCAGTCAATCTCTCTCACACACTCCCTGATACTTCACAACCTCTCCAGTTCATCCTTCAGCTCAGCCACCTGGCTGAGCAGATCATTCACCTGTTCACATCTGATACAGGTGTTGTCTCCACTCCCCTCCATTGCAAGTGCCTGGCTCCAGCAGTCCACGCAGCCAGAGGCCTGGACACCCACATGTTTACATGGGGCCTCTGTCTGGGTGCCCACAGTTTTTCTGACAACAGCCTTCAGCCAGGTAGCAACCATGACTGGATTTCTACAAGCAACTGATACCTTGCAACTCGAGGGTCTATTGGGATGAGTGCTCTTGACCTCTGACCACTTAAAGGGACTGGATTTACCTTGTGCAAGGGATTGAACTTACCTGGCAGAGGCTTAGCATCCTGCCCTTCGAGCTGCAGCCAACTGAAGGACCCACCATGGCACCCACAAGCACTAGTTGCTTGCTCTGTGGACACTGACTAGTCACTACACCCCCAAAGGCTTCTCATAGCCTGATCACTGTGGGTGGTGCTGGCTCCACCCAGGCTATCTCAGCAGCCTGCCCACCAACTGACAGCCTCCAGCCCAAGCTCAGGGGTTATCCTAGCTTCAAAAAGCCCCAAAAGGAGCTTTTTGTCGGCCCTTTTTGCTACAAATCCCTTCTTCAGTGCAGTCTTACCTGCCCTGAAGGTGGTCTTGACAGCATGACACTTGACAGAACTATGAACACTGTTGACTGAGCCTTTCATTACATGCAGAACTCCTGGGCCTGAAACTAGCTGGTGAAAATTCACACCGTGTTTGAGTGCATCCAGGAACTGGGCTGTGCAACTGCCAGCTTTTTGGGTCTCAAACATGTCTTGAAAATTCACCCTGTGGCTCAAGAATGCATGGCAAGTTGGAGCTATATTTAATCATGGGAATGTCCTTCAGTTTGTCTATGATGCTCCTCTCAAAAAATTCAAGCAGTTAATTATTTAGAAATAAACACATTTCAGAAGTAATAACTGAACAATTTTAAAGAGCAATAATTCAGTTTCCACAGTAATTAAACTGTTTACTGGAGAGTGGGAGATGAGTAATTTAGATTTCAACAGCCTGATGACGTTTTGTTTTCTGGTACAATGTTACAATCTAAAAATAAACCACATAAACAAGCAAATTGGTACAAAAAGAGTATAGTAGCTAAACAGGAAATATATTTTTTAAGTGATTAAGCAGCTATCTAGGAATGACACCTATATATTTAAGAAATAACCATTCTGAGAACACCTGCATTTCATAAATTACACATAATGAAGGTTAAGAAGGGATTGATTGTTTATGTAAGTTACTGAAGGGTAAGTTTCATAGCTATAAGAATCTGTGACACTGATTTATTTGGGAGATTATACTACATATCCCTATCTATTGCATGACTTTCTCTGCAACTTTTGGTGCTAGCCCTTGACAGACATAGGAAACTAAACTAAATGGACCTGTTCTAGTAAGCTGTCCTACAGAAGACATTTCTGTATTCTTATGCACTGTAATAAGTCCATTATCAATTGGTTTACACTTCACACATCTCCTCTGCAGATCCCCAAAGGGTGGATTTTCACAGCCACTGGAAAGCAGGTATAGTTGAGGCAGAGGACACAGAGAGGAACACCTGACAGAGAACTTCACTGCTTTCCACTCTGTCTCCTGCTCAGTGAGATCAGTCTGGAGAACATGCTGGCATGTGACAGGCAGAAATGTAGAAGCTCCATGTCTACCCTTGCAAATCCTTGACCTTTGCAGAGCTGTTCCACAGTTTGAAACCAAAGCTTGACAAGTGCAGGTGGCCCAGGAATTCTGGAGTATCTGAATATCTTCAGTACAGTGCAGTTTTGAGTCCCTGTTTCTAAATATGCATTACCCACAAATCAACTTAATGACAACTATGTGTATGACCCTACTAGAAGAAGTCTAGGGACTTCTAGAAGGGAGAAGTCATCTCAGCAGAAATGCTATGGGTAGCATCCAGCTAGAACAAAGAGTGCCTTTGTTTTAAAGTCTCACTCCAAAACCACAGAAAACAACCCCAGCTCTCAATATGTGAGGTCAAAGACCTGCCCATTGTAATTCATCATTCCTAAGCATGAGCTGATGGTGTCCCAGAGGACAGTCTAAACCTCAGCAAACATAAAGCTCATTAGATGCCAAGTCTGTGGATTGTCTAGTTGGCAACATGTACATCACAGAATGAAAAAACCCAGAGCAACAAATGTTGTTTTCCTGTCTTATTGCTAACCATATGGACATTTTCCCTACCACAGCTCTTAAGTAGGACAGGTACCAGAGATAGCTGCAGTGAGTGGGCTGTACTCCACATATTTCATCACTCTACTTCCAAATCCCACCACTTTAACAGTCATCTAGAGCAAAATTATTCCCATTCCTCCTATTTTGTGGCATGAAAATGCCCTCTCCTATGATAGTTTCATAGCCCCTCATACCTCACACAGACAACTGAAATTGGACCCTCAATTTACTCAAATGATCTGCTTCCATCAGATACTTGATCTTAACTGAGATTGTAATTTAACTCTTGTTGTTTTAATTAATTGCTACCTCGTTGGGTTATCTTGCCTGAGTTATTCTTAAATTGTCCACTTCACCGACTGTTTCATTCTTAATTGATTGCCCTTCTGATGTATCCACATATTTGTTCTCAAATTTCCTAACTATAGTCTGTCTTTCTCTGCTGTACTTCTGGATGTAAATGTTTCTTTACTTTCTTCTCTGATTTTCTTGTTTCTTCTTCAGTGCTCCTGCTATTAAAGACTACTTGCTTCTATTATATTAAATTCTACCAACATTCCACCCCCCTTCCAACTCCCCAAGGCCTTTCCATCTTACCACCTTACCATCACCCCCTTCCAACTCTGCCCTCCAACTACATATATTTTCTTCCTTCTGGAGTACCTCACTCCACAATCCCTTCCTTTCATCTGACAAGAGAGTTTTAACACACTTCCCAATAGAAAACCTTACCTTTTAAGTAAGAATAAAAATATATGAAGGAAGATGTCCTGACCCTGAGAACAGCCAGCCATCAGGACAACACTAATGTGGGGAGTGGAGAAAGAACATTGTACGTGGTTTGTCACAGGCAGGACAGAGCACACTCTTGTCCTTGAGAATAGGTGAATTTGTCTGCTCCCAACTTGATGGCTTGCTATGGTTTATGGTTTGGTCTGAGCCAGGCTCCCAGCAGGGGAGGACTACTGGGAGGAAACTGCCTGCCTTTAGTCACAAAGAGAAGTCTGTTCCCCTCTGAGCAAGGGCTGGGTTGACCCAACCCAGAAAGGCTGAAAAAGGCAAAGTGGCAGGGTTCTGGCAGCCAGCAAGCAATTCCAAGGGCACCTTGGAGAAAAGGATGTATTTTAAATAGGCAGGGCAAACAAAACTTCAGTGAGGGCACTGGCTGACATACCCCATCCTGTCCACCTCATGCTTCTAAATTTGTTGATTAACTTCAGCAACATTTGAACAGGAAAAAGGGAAAGTATCAAATATGATTAAGATCCTATGAGTTTTGTGACAACTTGGGTAGAAAGGAGACCCAAATTTATAAGCCCCATGTCAGCAGAGCTCTGCATGCTGCCCAAGTGCAGTTGGCTGCTCAGTCAGTACCCACTGCCTCTCACTTCACAGTCATGTCACAGGGGACAAAAGGAGTTGAGGGAACTGGGACATAAACGAAGCCTCATTAGCACTGCTGTTTATAGAACAACTTACTCTTTACAGTGGGAAGAGATGCTGGTGACAACTAATGTAGTTTTGGAATTGAACTAAAGCATTAAGGTAATCAGCTTCAGAAACACCAGGGCGCAAGTTACTCTCGAGCTGATGTGCCTGCAATGTCATCTGTGAGTAAGCTCTTGAGGGACAGCAACCATAGCCACCACCTGGCCTCCTGGCAAGGACCTGAAGAGGGAAAGGAAGCAAGAAGCCCTCAGGGTACCTCCCCATGGGCATACCTGTAACATTTCTACCCTTTTCTAATACTAGAAAGTTTCAGCTGTTATTGCATAAGGCAGCAATGGATCCCTCCAGCAAAGAGCTCCTAAAACAGCAACAGACACTGGTGTTCAGAAGATGCTCTGGTAAGCAGATTACACCAATGCTTGCTGTAGAGAATGACTTGGAGTCTCCAGGAACTGCTTCAGTTTAAAATAAATGGACCAGTGCAGCTCTGCTATCAAGACACGTAATGTCATACAAACTTTGATAAACAAAGAAAGAAATGTTAGTTAGTAATCTCTTGAGAGGAAGCACACCAACTTTCTCAAGGGAAGGACAAGCCCAGTGTTACAGTGCTCCTCAATGTGAAGCAACTTTTTCTAAGTTTTATGGTCTTTTATAGTATCAATATTTAAAAGACACTGCTGGAATAAGCAAGCAAAAACTCTACAAATCTTCAACCAATTAATGCAGGAAATCTGCAAAGTATGATAAAAGTAAAAATTCATTAAGTAAATCATTCAGCATATTTAGTCCTTCAAGAAGGCATCTTAAGATAGCCATATTGTCTGAAAGTTGGTTTCAAAATACTTCTAAATCACACTCATGTGCTCAATGCCTAGTCCAGAGCCAGTGTGGTTTCTTCCTCCCTGATGCATTCAGCCCACCTACTTTAGACCCAAAAAGGTGATAATGAAATTACAATGCCTAGCTACTTATTCATTAAACCTGTTGGAAGCTCATCCCTTTGTAGCAGTTACCAGACTGTTTAACAAGTACCTGTAGACTGGGAGCAGTTCATGAGTGGAAATAACTTACTTCTCAGGACTTTTATGATTCACTGTTAATTCCTCTAAGGCAAAATAAGTTATCTTAAACAGAAAGGAGTAAGAGTCTCACAGGGCAGATTACCCAAGCACACAAGACACCACCTGAAACCAAATTATTAAGTCAAATTTGGGAAAGAACTTACTAAGCTCTACAGTCCTGAGCAAGCTCATACTCATCTAGGCTGACCTGTAATTTCAAGTGAAAGAACACTACACACATGCTGCTGGTTATGCTACAGAGAAGAGAGCCCACACCACACTGGAAACCCCACCAGCCTATTTGCTCCCATGTCAGCAGAGGTAACTTTGCTTTTCTCAATGATGTAGATTTTCTGTCCTGTAGCAGAAGAAAAAGTAGAATTTGTAAAAAACTTCTAAAACTTACTGATAGTATAATAACTCAGGCCAGCCAATACATTTCCCCACAGATTAGGTGGAGAAATACAACAAACTCAACCCTCTTAGTACAAGACTTTCACTATCAGTGGCCTGTTTGACAAATGAAGCACAAACCAGATTGTTTTAAAACAAAATGAGAGAAAGAAGGCACTGTGCTCACTCGTCAAACACGTTCTCACACGTTGGACCCATCAGCATTTACTGAACTACACTAGATAAGTGTTTTCACTTGTTCTGTTGTCTAAACAGATTTCTCTAATGATAGGTTTACTATTTTGTTCTTGTTGCCATTTTTGGATCAGCAAGCTCAAGTTCCACACTCTGCTGTTCCCTTCTGGATATGCTTAAACATTTAGAGGCAATGACTGGAAGAATAAATACCTCATGTGCATTTTTACTGCTTCACCAACTGGGCATTCTAAAACCTGGAGATGTTCAGCATTTGTCCATAAGGCTCAGCAAGTGTGTTTGTGCTAGATGTTTGCTGGGTGCCAAGAAAAAATGTTCAGTTAACAACATGACCTATAAAGGAAAGCCCAGATTGGTTTTGTTTCTCCTATTCCCTTCACGGTTGCAATTTCTTCAGTTAAAAAAAATGCATTTAATTACAAACTGATGTATAATTCTCACTATAGCAATCCCCAGCATTTCGAAATCATGAGTCAGGCCCCAAAAATTATGATTAAGCCACAGAAATTAGGCATCTGAAAAACAACAACCCATAATGGATTTTTATTTGCCTTTTGGGGCACAAGCCATCATTAATGTTCTCAAGCCCTTCCCTTTAGCTTCAAGGACTAAATATTTCCTTCATTTTTATTCCTTGAAATCAAGACTATCACACATTCACTTGACTGAAGGAGCTGGCACAACTATTAGAAGGTTGAGCAACAGCAGACTTTGTAGGGCTCCAAATCACATTAACCTCCCCTAACTGCAAGCATATATAGTTCAGCACCTGTTTCTGCTTTGTTCTGGGAGAGGAATAGTCATCACCAAGGCAGGTGAGATTTTGCAAAGTGGACATCCCCCAAACTGCTGAGCCTCAGAGCTCTGGAGCCCAAAAAGAGTCTGGGTCATGGCCCTTGGCCAAAGGTCTCCTAATACTCCTGAACTAAGACCCTTACAGCACCACCTCACTGACTGAGCTCTTACCCATTCCTGTGCTATAAGGCTGGGGGAAGAAACAAGCCAACACTTTCCCCACTTCACAGCCCTTTGTGTCTGCTCCCTGTTCACTTGTTTTTAGAGTTAACAAAGACACAAGTTGCACTGTCACTACTTGCCCCTCTAGAGCACCAATCTGAAGGAGGCCAGGAAAGGCAAAGAGACCTGCGCTAGGTTGTGGAAGCACTGCTACAATCCACCTTCAAGCAAGCTGCACTAAAAGACTTCTCCCCATTCTTGTCTGATCCAACAGCACTGCTCTGCTATTGCCTCATGAACACTGCTTTTCTTTTCTATCCTGCATTATGGCCATACCCTACATGGATTTATTCTCACGCCCTTTACATTGCTATTAAGTAGTAAATGGCACAATGCAGGAGACTGCAAAAAGTCTGAACATTGCTTACACAATTAAGAACCTAATGTTGCCTAAGTGGATGGACAGTAAAATCACCCATAAACAAGCAAGGGTAATCTAAAGAGTACAACCTACACATTACACTACCAGCTACTTAAGGGATGTCAATTGTAGCAGTGAGTGCTGCCGTCTAGCGACAAGTGCTCACAGATCTTTCAGTTCCCACCTTTCTTGGGGTTCCCAGCTTTCTTGCTCCCACCCAGCTTTCACATGACCCAGAGACTGAATACAGTAAGTCAATGACTCCCATGCCTAGGTTGACCACGAGACAACATGAAGACCAACTGAAAGATGCTTCAAGAAGAAAGAGTAACAAATACTCATGCTCAATTCCTCAAGTAGCCTAATACATCTTTTCTTTGCCTCCTTGCCTGTCTTCCACTCCTAATTTCCTCCTTTCCACACAAGTAAATCTCACTGTGCTTCAAGTTGCTATCCACCAAATACCTTTTCACCCTCTGACTCCCTCTATTGCAGCAGAAATCTTGAGGAGCATCTGAGGACAACCTGGAGGTGCTGCCACAGGACCAGTGTGGATTTGAGACACAAGGAATGCTGTAGGGCCCAAAGCACAATGCCATGTGAGGGAGGAACCACCAAAGCATTAGAGAACACTGCTGTTTGGGGGCTGCCAGCCAATGCAACTTGATGGCATGAAGCTGAAGTGCATTCACTGCCAACCAGCAGCATTGCTCAGTGAGAGATAACAGACTGAACACTTAAGATAGATCTATCCAGGAAGAAAAATGCACATACCAGGCAGGAGAGCAGGAGCAGCAAACAGCACACAAGCTCTATGATGGCTATGTTTTTTCTCCCCAGATGGGACTTTGATAGAAGATGATAAATGGAAAGAACAAGGAACAAAGAACAGCTAAAGAAGGACAATGGTTAAAGCAAGTTACTTAGACCAAAGAATACAAAGTGTGGTCAAAAGCAGAGAATCTGCATTTCACAGTAGCTGCAGATTCATTCTTCATCTTTTTTATTAATCTTAGGCTCTGGTTAATCCTTTCCTGTGCTCTTCCCCACAAAGGTACATGTCTGATTCCACATGCATGCTTCTAAAAGTACTGAGCCAGACAGAGCATACAACCTATTACTTGTGAAAAACCTAAGAGCCTGAAACAAAATGAATATTTTTACCCTTTGATAATTAAAAGTTTATCAACATTGGAAGGTGTCCCTCCCTGCCAGTGGCAAGGTGGCTGGAACTAGATGATCTTTAAGGTCCCTTTGAAACCAAGCCGTTCTATGATTCATAATAAAAGACAACTGAGCAAGCACTGCTAGCACTGCAACTCATTAGGGAAATCAAAGTAAAACTGTAAGTTACTATACAGGAACAAAGATCCATTTCTCAAGTGAATGCTACATATGGAATAAGACCTATTCTATTATCTTTTAAACAGATCAATGCTTCAGTGGAAGCTGTGGAAAGAAGACAAAAATGCACACAAAAGCGCTGAGCACTTTACAAGTAGCTAGCTGGTACTGCCAGGTACCAGTAGCAAGAAGAACCAGTACTCACCAAACCCTCAGCATAAGTATTTTGATCATTCTTCCACTGAACACTCAGGCAGCCTGTCACTGGCAAATAGCCCAGCTATTTCTTCACATTAAAAGTTGTACTAACAGAGGAAAAACCCACTCCATTGATCAAAATTCCTAATCTGCATAGCTGGGGCCTGAAAATCCTTCAGAGTATGGAATTGTCTCTCTGCAAGCTTATGGCACCATATAAATGATAATTTCTGGACAGAATGGTAGTTATTTACAGGACTTCCTCTTGACTTCAGTGGTCACTTAGACCTGAAATTCAGTTCAGAGCACTGGCACAGACTGCCCAGAGAGGTTGTGGAGTCTCCCTCTATGGAGGTATTCAAAACCTGTCTGGACGCGCTTCTGTGTGACCTGGTCTAGGGAATCCTGCTGTGGCAGGGGGGTTGGACTAGACGATCTTTCAAGGTCCCTTCCAACTCCTAACATTCTGTGATTCTGTGATACAAGAGCTAACCATGCCATAGAAACACCTCTTCCTCAACTTGATTTGTAATGCTATTTCCTTCGCTGTATAAAACTACCTGGGGAAACAGAACCAAGTCTGCCCTGACAGTCAAAAGTAGAAAGATTCAAACACAGCTGAGTAACTTGACTGTTTTCATCTCATTTGCCATTAAGACTTTCACCAAGAGAGGCAGGTATTGGTGAGCCTTGGATTCAGCATCACTTTCTCATTGCATATTTCAGTGCTTTTAGGGCTGGTTCTCTCAACTGTTGGGGCACTTCTGACTATCACCTACAGCAATAGGTACTTTATTGTCCTGTGCTGGGACATACTGCACTGCAGGATCAACAGCACACGTAGAACCATAGAATTGTCAGAGTTGGAAGGGACCTCAAAGATCACCTAGTTCCAACCCCCCTGTCTGGCAGGAACACCATCCACTACATCAGGTTGCCCAGGGCCCCATCAAGCCTTGTTTTAAGAGCTTCCAGGGATGAGGCTTCCACAACCTCTCTGGGCAACCTGTTCCACTGCCTAACCACCCTCATAGTGAAGAACTTCCTCCTAATAGCCAACCTAAATCTACCCTCCTCTAGCTTACACCCATTTCCCCTGGTTCTATCACTGTCTGACCTCTTAAAAAGTCCATCACCACCTTTCTTGTAGGCCCCCTTCAGATACTGGAAGGCCACAATAAAGTCTCCTTGGAGCCTTCTCCTCTGCAGACTGAACAACCCCAACTCTCTCAGTCTGTCCTAGTAGGAGAGGTGCTCCAGTCCTCTGATTGTTCTCATGGCCCTTCTCTGGACTCGCTCCAGCACCCCCATATCCCTCTTGTAATAGGGGCTCCAGAACTGGAGGCAATATTCCAGGTGGGGTCTCAAGAACATCATATAAAATGGAAACTCCTAACATCGAGGCAGATGAAACAGCATTACCAGAGCTGACAACATCTGGCGAAGACAGAGGACATAGGAAAACATTAAAATCTTTTCACCAGGAGAAGAAAAAAATAAAAAGAATGCTTTTTTTTTTGTTTGCCTTTCATCTTTGACAGGAAATGCAAAGACATTACTCCCCTGTTACAGCAATGGCCACTCCAGGCATTCCAGAAATAGAGCAAGTTTTTCCCACAAGAAAGCAAAAGAAAATTGCTGATCTCTTCTCCTAGTGCTCCTTAAAATATAGGTGAGCTGTATAGCAGCTTTCAAATTAAAGCTAGCTGTGCATCCTCAGCGCAGAGGCAAACTGATAAGCACAGGCTTTATCTTGCTGCTACATTAAGGCAATGTCTGAAGTTTACCTGAAAAGCCTAATAGCCAACAATTGGCACATCAAGGATGGAAAACAACAGATACCCTGAACATCAGTGGGAGCTGCAGGGCTCTGAAGAAGGTGACTGGCAACCCAGTAGGGGAGGGAGATAAATGAGTAAATAATTTCACACAAGTCCTTTACATCACTGCTATGAATGCTGACTGGATAATTACAAAAGGAGCCATTCAAAGAGTCTGGGGTTTCTCTGAAAGCTGAGGAGGATGTCAAGCAGCTTAAGAACAGGAATAGACTGAAAAAGAGGTGGAGGAGGAAAAAAAACCAAAAAGAACAACAAAATGGTTGTTCAGGAAATGAAATGATGCTCATAGCAAACATGAAAGACAAAAGAGTTAATAATTTCTATTCAGCTGTTCCCAGCAGCTTTAAGCTAGAGGAAGGTAGATTTAGGTTGGATATTAGGAGGAAGTTCTTCACTATGAGGGCGGTGAGACAGTGGAACAGGTTGCCCAGAGAGGTTGTGGAGGCCTCATCCCTGGAAGCTTTTAAGACAAGGTTTGATGGGGCCCTGGGTAACCTGATCTAGTGGATGGTGTCCCTGCCAGGCAGGGGGGGTTGGAACTACATGATCTTTGAGGTCCCTTCCAACTCTGACAATCCTATGATCCTATGAACATCTCCAGTTGAAAAGGGAACCAAGAAATTCAGGAGGGCATCTTTCCAGACAAATGGAATAGAAGAAGTCGAAGTAATTTAATCTGTTGATTTAAACCAACAACAAAAAACCCACCACTCTGCTGGCCAGAAAATGTTTTATAACAACATAATTTCAGAGCCTTCACTTTCTTGAATGGAGTAGTGGGAAAGTGACCTTCAGAATCCCAATTAAAGCCAGGTTATTACTCTCCACAGTAAAAATTTGCTAAGGTCAAGGCAACAGGCACAGCTGCTTTGAAACTCATAACTTCTGTAATAATTACCTTACAGATCACAGAATCACAGAATGTTAGGGGTTGGAAGGGACCTGTGGAGACCATCTAGTCCAACTGCTCTGCTAAAGCAGGTTTGCCTACAGCAGATTGCCCAGGAACACATCCACGCGGGTTTTGAAAGTCTCCAGAGGAGGAGAGTCCACAACCTATTCCAATGCTCAATACCCTCAAAGGTAAGAAGCTTTTCCTCATGTTCTGATGGAACGTCCTCTATTCCAGTTTGTGCCCACTGCCCTTTGTCCTATCACCGGGCAACACTGAAAATAGCCTGGCCCCGCCCTCTTGACACCAGCCCTTTAGATATTGATAAGCATTGATCAGAAACCTTCTCAGTTTTCTCTTCTCCAGGCTAAACAGCCACAGGTCTCTCAAGCTTTCCTCACCAGAGAGATGCTCCTGTCCCCTAATCATTTCTGTAGCCCTCCACTGGACTCTCTCCAGTAGTTCCCTGTCTCTCTTGTACTGGGGAGCTCAGAACTAGACACAATACTCCAGATGCTGCCTCACTATGACAGAGAAGAACCTGCTGGTCACACTCTCTTAATGCACCCCATGATTCCATTGGCCTTCTTGGCTACAAGGGCATGCTGCTACCTCATGGTTAACTTGTCCACCAGGACTCCCAGGTCCTTCTCTACAGAGCTGCTTTCCAGCAGCATAACCTCCAGCTTGTACTGGTATATGGGGTTATTCCTCTCCACATGCAGGACCCAGCACTTGCCCTTGTGATCTTCACGAGGTCCCTTTCCACATAAGTCTCCAGCCAGCCCAAGTCTTGCTGAGTGGCAGCTCATCCTTCTGGTGTGTCAGCCATTCCTCCCAGTTTTGTATTACCAGCAAACTTGCTGAGGGGCCACTCTTTTTCTTCATCCAAGTCAAGATGTTGAACAAGACTGGACCCACAACTGACCCCTGGGGAACACTGCTAGTTACAGGCCTCCAGCTGGACTCTGTGTCACTGACCACAACCCTCTGAGCTCTGTCATTCAGCCAGTTCTCAATCCACTTCACTGTCCATTCATCTAACCCACACTTCCCACACAGTGTCAAAAGCTTTGCTGAAGTGCAGGTAGACAACATCTACTGCTCTTCCTTCATCTACCCAGCCAGTCATGCCACCACAGAATGCTATCAGATTGGTCAAGCATGTTTTCCCCTTGGTGAATCCATGTTGACTTCTCCTGATAACCTTTTTCTCCCCATAACTTACTTAGAGATGACATCCAGAATGATCTGTTCCATCACCCTTCCAGGGATGCAGGCAAAGCTGACTGGCCTGTAATTTCCTGGGTCCACCTTCTGGCCCATTTTGAAGACTGGAGTGACATTAACTTTCCTCCAGTCCTCAGGTACCTCTCCTGTTCTCCATGATCTTTCAAAAATGATGTAGAGTGCCTTAGCAATAACACCAGCCAGCACCCTCAGCACTCACGGTGCACCCCATCAAGGTCCAGGAATTTGTGGGTGTCCAGTTTGCGTAACTGATCTCTAACCCAATCTTCCTCACCCAAAGGAAAGTCTTGCTTCCTCCACCAAAGGAAAGTCTTGCTTCCTCCACCCCAAGGGAAAGTCTTGCTTCCTCCAGACTTGCTCTCTTACCTCCAAGGACTGAGACTTCTGAGGACTGGTCTTAGCAGTAAAGAGCAAAGCAAAGAAGGCATTCAGTAACTCTGCCTTCTCTGTATCCTCCAACACCAGGGCACCCTCTTCATTCAGCAGAGGCCCCACATTTTCCCTGGTCTTTCTTTTGCTACTGATACACTTAAAGAAGCCTTTCTTGTTGTCCTTGACATCCCCTGCCAGATTTAATTCCAAGAGGCCCTTAGCCTTCCTCATTGCCTCCCTACATACTCTGACAACGTTCCTATATTCCTCCTAAGTGGTCAACTGATTTACTAATCATCTTAGATTCCACGATCTGGGAGAAGAATCATCTCTGGTCTTCTATATGTAAAACAAAACCTGAATCTCCACTGTGGTTTGCAGATATTACATACTATGGGTTAATGTACTTCAGTGTGAATTTAATTGCACACAGCTACATTAAAATGATTCATACATTAAGAGCAATTTTCTTGCATTTTAAGAACCACATGCAGCATACAGAAAAAGATGAAGATATATACAAAGATTTTAAATTAAGTACTTCCTGATGATTAGAAAACTGCAACAACAGAAAACTGCAGTCCAAACAGCCTCCTCAGTTCATCCTCATTGTGGGAGGACAAATCCCAAAGAAAGACAATTCATTTTCCATGCACTTACCTAGTAAGAACTAGCCTCAAAAATAGATCATTTTATTTAAGTCACTGGAAGGAAAAATTTTGGCTGCTCTAAACTTGAAAATTACAAGCAGGGAAATAAATCACTGGTTACTATAGAGTATGGATGATTCACTGCCCATTCCATCCACTACAAGGCAGAAAAAGAGAAAGCGCAGATGTGAAAATACATAGAACTCGCAGTGTCTGCATATGTACATACCAGACTTTTGGGGCCCTATCTGGGTAGCCTAAATTCCAGTAAAGTCTCTGTTCCTCCTGTTACCCAGTGCCTGGCCCTGGGCCTTCAGATGCTCCCAGCTAACAGGAAAAGAGCCTTAGGGAGTTGGCTTCACCGTCTCACAAGTGCTGGCAGCACTAGAGCTTTTACAAGTTCAAAGTAAAGAAGCAATGCAAAAACCTGCAAGAGCAGATACTAGAAACGGATCTCCACTGTCTGTTTCATGAGGAAGGTGGAATGAAAGTCTGTAAGAAAATGCTACTTAGTGGCAAGGAAGGAGGATATTATGAGCTGGAACTCAGGAATTTAAGTCAACTCCTATCTTGCCACCACAGCCTTCATCTTCAAAGACACCATGAGCTAACTCAGATAAGGAATTCTCATTGTTCTCCTGTCATTTAGGCATCCAAAGACATCTAAAGACCTTGAAGATACAGAGCAAGATCTCTCTGCAGCTTCCTTTCTTGACCACAGCTCCAAATAATGCAATAACACATTTTTGTTTTCCTCTCACTTTTAATCTGCTTTTCAAATTGTACCTCTACCAACACAACTTCCCATCTCACCTGGAGACACCAAGAAACTACATATTGCAAACACCCAATTATCACCAATGCTGCAAATACCACCAAAAAATTCAAAATGTTAACAACTGAGTTAAAACCACAGCCAGGCAGTAGTGACACCTACTCAGGAAAGCAGAATGAGCTGCTTTGGGCCACTGCCGACACACAACATTTGAGCATATCTGAGGGTTTTAGGGTTGGGTTTCATGAGCTACAGAGGTAGACTAATCTAATCCAGCACCTCCCAGCTCTAATCCTAAATCTATTCTTCACTTGACTCAGTGAAAGAAGCAGGAATAATTCAGTATCTGATAAAGCTGTTTAAACAAGGCAGACCTCTAGTCAACCTGAGCAACAGGAAGTTCCATCTCAGATTTGCCTTGAAAAATTCAGTAAGGATTGCAACACAATGTAATTTGCAATGCTCACATCAAAAGAGTGCTCACATCAAAAGAGAAGAAAAAAAAACACAAAACCATCTGAACTACAGAAACTCTGGCTGACTTGGCAATAACATTTCTCTTACCCAGGTGGGAAAGTGACCTGGAATTCCAGTTCTAAGTTAAGACAATCTTAAATGAAAAATGATTTGTACAAAGAGATGTTCTTCAGTGCCTGTTGTGATTCCACTCTAGGTACAGATATGAACAGCTGGCAGAGAGCAGCTGGCAGAGAAGGTTACAGTGGGAAGACCCCCTCTGGCACAGCCCATAGTGCCAACAGAGCGTTATTCTTGTAAGGCACACGAAAGCTAAAGTAAAAGAGGCTTCACACAGCCTATCTACATCCACACTGCAAGCACCAGAGTCCACCACATCTGGATATTCTATCCAGTTCAACCACTGATCCTCTTGTGTGATTTCAGGCCAGTAGCTTCTCGTCTCTGCCCCTGGAAAATGGACAAGAGGCCAAATGTGATGAAAAAGGAGAGGAGAAGCCACCTGCCAGGGTAAACATGTACGTTGTGACTGTAGGGGCAGAGGGGACAGCACAGGGGAGCTGAGCCAAGTTGTAACAGATGCTTTGGACCAGAGGTAGGTCACAAACAGTGAGTTCACAGGAGACATCTGCCACCAGCTCAACCAAGCCACCCTCAGAATAAACCTAGGGTGACCTTTCAGCATCACACAAAACTGCTGCAGCAGAAACAAGAACACAATCTGAATCTCAAGAGTAGCCTTTCTGTTGTCCTGTAGACAAGACTGTCCCATCTCTTCCTGAAGAACCTTCAACCCCTAAGTCACTAATCACCATCCCACCCTTTCAGTGGGAGTTCTGACAGTTAAAAGCCCACTGCCCCCTCAGGCATACTCACTCCCCAGAGGAGGTCCACATTGGGCAACAAATGCAGCAGAAGTGTCAGATAAACAAACAGCATGTGGGACTTGTGGTTGTATGAAGCTCCTAAGGCAGATGAAAAGATCCAGCTCTGCCTTCCATCAACTGCAATCTTTTTCAATGAAATAATCCTAAAGGTATTACTGTATACCATTCATTTGACTAACACCAAACAGCAATTAACAACATTTTTGCCTAAATAATTAAAGCAGTGCCAGGCCTTTTAAAAAAAAAAACAATTAAGCAATCTGTAAAAACAATTAGGGCACAGCACCATTAACCACCTCAGAGGACGACAAGCCATTATATTGTAGGTAAATTAGATGTGCTAGCCATTAGTGACTCTAATGACAGTCTCATTCCTGTTCTGACCACTTTGTAGTTCAGGATCAAGCAGTTTACCATCTGACTGACAGACCAGCGTTCAGTATTTGTCAGAGAGGAGGTGTTTCAACAGCAGAGAGGTTGACCAACCTCAGCCACTAGTGTTTTGAAATCTAAAAAGATGCTAATAGTGACAGCTTGCTAGTGGGATGTGCTCAGCTCCAAATGCCCAGAATTTGAAGACTTTAAGAGAAGTTATGTTCAACTGAGGAAGGGATTTGAACCAAGAGCTCTTTCAATAACCCCAACTGTATCTTTAGGTCATTCCACCTAAAAGCCCAGGCCACTCTTGCACAGCCACCCACCGCACTGATATCAGCAGGACTCAGTGTATTCATTGTGATTCGTGATGATATGGAATAATGCTAGGGTGTGACGAAATGTGACCTTATCTGTTGCATACCCTTGTACGGCCGCAAGCGTTGACCGCTCTGTTTTTCTCAAGATTACAGCTAAATAAAAATATGCAAACAGTTCCTATATCTTGCAGGAGCCACCTGGTACATCAGTTTAAACCAGCTGTACTGTTAACTGCATGGTGTTATCTAAGAAAAGCCTGTGAATTGCATGTGTAAAAGTTTAGGCTTATCCTAAGGGCCAGCTGAGGAAGACTGTTTACTTCATCCACCGACCACCAGAGAGGAGCCGAGAAGACCTTGAGAAGTAAAGAGAGCATGCACTAAAGAAGATATGCCTACTCCTGCAACTCACTTGCAAAGATCAGCCTCTTCTGAAGAAATAGTTATGATAAATACGTATTAATATAGAGGACCAATAGGACATTACATGACAGGAAAAATGAGAAATAAGACTTTGGAAAAGAAGTATAAAAGGGGGGAACTGAACTAAGTGTGTGTGTCTTGGCATAGCCGAGACTCCCGGGGCACCCGACTCTGTTTGCTTGCATTTAATAAAATTTTAACCTTTGAGCATAATCTTGCTTAAAGACTTAGTCATTTATCACACTCGTCATGACAGGATGAGTACACAATCCAGCAGTCATGTGTGCAGAGTCGAGGCTGCCAGTACATTTAAAACAGAGGCTCTCACCGGAGTCGAAGGCTTAATCCTGTTCATTTTATTACTCCCACTAACTGTCCTTACTCACAGCTGCAGTAAGGCAACGCACACCTCAAAAGCAGCACTCTGAGGCTATTCGCACAGGTTTGAAAACCAATCCTGCAAATCCATGTTCAAACACAAACCCCTCACGTAAATCATTCCACAAGCACCAGAACACTCTGAGTTTTTGCATAATCAAGAGTTTACATGGGTCAGATCTTTACAGGAGGTTTCTGGCAGTAGACAGAGGAGGAGGCAGGAGCAGTGGAGAGTAACTGCTGGCACTCAGCTGCCAGGATTCAACCCAAATTACCACAGGCGTTTTCACTGACCTTGCTGTTACTTAGTGAAGTTGTCTTTGATCCAGGTACAGAGGGCAAAGTGGGAATAGCCCTTGTGAGGTTTGAAAAGTACGTTCTCTTCAAGTTAATTGCTCAGGGATGATAATCTACTTCAACAATAGGAGTCCAATGAGTTTACAGGAGAAGAAAGATACAAAAGGATCAAATGTGTTCTCTGCATAGCAAGAACCTGGCTATTCAAAAACCTCTACAGTACCACAAATGCTGCTGTATTCCAGAAAGCAATTAAGCTGAAAGTTTGCACTTTTTCATATAGATTTTTAGTATAGACAAGTTCAAATACATTCTTCAAAGCTGAGTAAAACCAGAATGTGTGGCAGGAGGCCTAGGGAGAATGGCAATTAATGTCACTCTTAAATAATAAAATATTACTAACGTATTAAACCCCACTTAATTTTAGGCTATTATGGAAAGCTATATTATTTCAAAGTCCCCACGCAGGATTTCTGTGAAGCTCTATACCTCCTTCCCAACCAAAACAGAGACTTGCATTCATAGGCAGTTTCCAGCAGAAGCTGAAACTTGGAGCTTTTACAGTGCTCTTGCCTACAGACAGCGGGACAATAGTAAAGAGCAGGACCTTGTTTCTGATAATCACCTTACAATATCTGGCAGCTTACCTGACACAGACTTCAATTTCATTGCCTTCTACCAATATTAAGAGATGCAAACTTATTCAGAGAAAACAGAGTTCTACATCACAATTATTTTAATATTATGGTATACTCATTATCTCCAGTGTGCTTTTCCTCTTAAAAACTGGTTTTTGAAGCAGATTGATTTAAAGCTGATTGTATTTAGCACTCCACCAACTCATCAAGAGACAGACAAGAAACAATAGTTCTTTTTATTGCAAGAGACTCTCTTCAATAGCATCTCCAAGATAATCACTATGCTTAAGGAATGCAAAAACAGATGGGCAAGTGGAATAGTTGATGAGCCACTTAGAGGTTTTGTTTCTAAACTATGTGGTGGAAATGGCCTAAAAACCTGCTTTTTTAAACTGAAGCTGCAGCAGCACTATCCATGTTGAAACAATATTCAGATTGCAAACATGAAAAAAAACCATCAAACACTTTCCTACATCACCTATCAGGGTAATCTAAAAAACCAAAAAATCTGGATTCATCTACCCCCAAAAATGGCAATCTGTAGCACAACAGGTTTAAGATTAATTAGTATCTGAGAAGATCAACAGAGTTTCTAGTGTTAGTATATCAGGAGAAGGATCCTGTATCTGTACCTTATTGTTAGCTCTGTATTAAAGGGAGGACGTCCTCCAAGCCTATCCTATGAGATGATATTGACATACTCTCACTTATCACCTCTCATTGCTTCTATTACCTGCAAGCTTCAGGGGCTATGGGAAGAATATGCTTTCAAAGAACTGCAAAGTTTCTGTTATCCAAGAAGACAAGATCCTAAGCAACCACATGCTGGCACCAGTTCATGACAAATGCAGGTTGAGTTGCACGCAAAAAATAATGAAGAATATTAAATAAAGCTGTACATCACTTAAAGCAATAATAAAGAGAAAATAAGTCCCTTGGAATTTGGATCAGATTTATTCTAGCATTTACTAAAGAAAGAGAGCCTTTTTGAAGGCAGTTTGATTGCCTCTCTTTCTTTTGCTACATAGAGGATGGGAAGAAAACCCAGCTTTCCTCCAGAAAAAGTGAAGGAAATCAGCCTCTTCCAAGCGTCTGTATTTTACGCAGACACGTGAGAAATTTTCAAGGAGCTAGAAACCTCCACTGCACGCGCTTTTAAGCCAGGGGTCATCCTAAAAAATCCTCCTCGTTGCAGGGACGTGCTTCTCCACCGCTATCAGATGTGGCACCCTGCCTGCAACATCCCACCTCTCCTTGTGCACCTTGAGAAGGTGAAAAGGGCTTCAAGGATTATCGCCATTTCCCAGCCGCGTCAAAAGAGAAGAGGAAAAGGTGCCTTTTCACGTGGTTTCTGTCATAAACTGTAGAGAGTCAAGGACCAGCGCGGAGCTTCATAAGTGTTCCTCGAAACGAGGATGCTGACACAAATGAACATCCAGGCAAGCCTCCCCTTACGCATCCAAGGTTGATCCACAAGCTCAGATCTTCTCTGGCTGCACACAAGCAGTTACTCACTATCAAGATGCGAAGCTAGGCTCCGATCCCCTCGCTTTGTTAGCAGCCACAGGGGCCGCCAGGTTATCCATTAAGCGAGAAGCATTCTATTCTGCATGCAACACTGGAAACCTCAGGCACCTCAGCCCTCCCAGGAAAGGGCATCCACAAGATGGGCTTATTTCCCTTCGAGGAGAAATAAGCCTCCATCCCCCGCGACGAGTCCCTTTCTCCTCCCCGCAACAAACAGAGCCATCCAAAAAGTTTTGCTGGGCAAGAGGGGCCCTGCCTGCCCCTCGCCCGCTGGGCATATCAAAGGATCAGGTAGGAAGAAATAAGTTTGGGGCTTGGCGGGCTGGGGAGATACCTCGGTTGGGCTGCTGCTGCCCGTCCCCGGTTGCCCGTCCCCCGGCTGCGCTCGTTCCCCCGGCTGCCCTTGGGCCGCGCACGGCGCTAACCTGAACAGGGCGACCGCGGTCTGGTTCCTCCTCCATGCCTTGCCCTGCTGTAGCAGCACCCCCTGCACGATCTCCTTCTCGTCGGGCAGCCGGTAGACAGGGAAGACGTAGAGCCAGCAAAGGACGAAGACGCCCAAGGCGCTGGCCCCCACGGGCAGGCGGGTGCGCGGCCACTTCCACGCCAGCCCCGCCATCCTCCTCCTCCTCCCGCAGCGCCACCGCGGCTCCGGGCCGCGCTCTGGCATCAGGCCCGCGCCATGCGGCGCCCGCGGGCGGGGGGCCCTAAGCCCGGCAGCCCTCNGATGCTCCGCCGCTCCCCGCCCTCCCTTTCCTTCCTCCCTCCCTCCCTCCTTCCCTTCTCCGCCTCCCGCCGAGCCCCCCTCGCTCTCCTTCACTCGCAGCCGCGCTGCGGACGAACCCCGGTAAATTTCCACCCCGCCCCGGCCACCGCCGGCAGAAGGGCGGACAGAGAGCCTGCCGCTGCGGGGCTGTGCTCTAGCCGGTGCGGCCCCGGCCGCCACCCGCGGGCACCGGACAAGCCGGAGCGGGAGGAGGAAGGGATGTCCCGCTCCAGGCTCACGACCGGTACCCTCCCTCCCCCCGCCCCGCGTTCTCCCTCGGCAGGAACGAGCACGAGCTGCGGCCGCGCCGCTCTCCAGCGCGCCCTGGCGGACATCGTTCCGCGGCCCCTTCCTCCCTCGCCTCCGGTCCGCGGCTGCTTGGAGCCAGGTTCACCTTGGCGCTGCCCGGTCAAAGTACATGCTGTAAAGATGTATTTTGGGTAGTTCAGCAAACCGGGAGGTACGGGTCGGTCTCTTCTCCCGAGTTATCAGTGAGAGGACAACAGAAAATGGCTTCAAATTGCACTAGGGAAGGTTTAAATTACATATTGGGAAAAATTTGTTCACTGAAAAGAATCGTTAGTTGGAACAGGCTGCCCAGAGAAGTGTTGGAGTCACCATCCCTGGAGGTGTTTAAAAAACATATAGATGTGGTACTTCGGGACATGGTTTAGTGGCATGGTGGTGATAGGTTGACAGTTGGACTTGATGATGTTAAAGGTCTCTTCCAACCTTAGTGGTTCTGTGATTCTGTACAAAAACCGAAAAGCAGAGCATGCTACAGCCAGCAGCACCTTTAGCAAAGCAGCAACTCTGTCAGCATACACCCCGTGGTGTGGTCGGGTCTTTGGAGAAAACACGCTAAGGATCATACCCTCTGGTGGGACATAGGCAGTTGATGGAGCATCTCTAGTCTGGCTGAAGCTGAAGTGCCCAGTGTGCAGGAAGAGTTTTGTATGAGTTAGTAGCGAGTTGCTTTCCAGACTTCCTGGAGCATGGCTTAATCCAGGTGCTTTAAGGGTGGACTGATAACTAAGAGATGGCTTTGAGCACTTTGAACTTGGGGACTCAAGTTAGCAAGGAAACATTGATAGCCTTGCAAGGCAGCAGATAGCCTCTGCCTGACTCAAGGCATGCCATCACAACACATCTTGTAGAAGTGTTGAGCACGGCAGGTGACGGGGTCGGAAGTACCACTGAACTCATCTGCTAAAATTGTCCAAGGCACAGTGATTAAAGGCCACTGCTGGTTACCTAGCAAGGAGTGGCAAAGCAAAAATCTGTGGGTTACAATTTTTCCCATAGTAGTCAGAGATTCAGTCAAACAATTGTTGAGTTTGAAAATGGACAACCCCAAATTCCACAGATCCTTCTGCAAATGACAAGAACTTCTCCTGGAGTAATAACCGAAGGAAGCTTGGGGTAAAAAATGGGATGAAGGAAGGAAAGCAGGAAGAAAGTTTGACATATTTAGTTTAATATGTCCTGACTGTAAGGTAGCAATACAATAATCATAAATACTAACTGGTTGTTTATGTGTTTTCAGCTAGAGATCCTAAACAGACACTACTTAGTTCTCAGTAAAAGATAAACTTGGAAATCTCGATGTGCTTTTGGTGCTTGAGAGGAGGAAAAACCTTTTCTCTTTCATGCCGTGTTGCTGCGTAGAAACTTGCACTGACAAAAGTAATATTAACATGATGATGTCTAATGAACACAAAGATGCCAGAAACTTGTAGCTGCACAAGAAATATTGTTTTCTTTCATATCTGATATTCTAGAGCTGTCTAGAGCATTAGATTTGTTTTCTCTGGAAAAAAAGTGGGAAAAGAAATTGAGCAAGGCATTTTGGCCAACCTCCAACCAAAAAAATATATTTTGAGCAGGGTAAATACTTTCCGTTTGGCAAGGAAGCTATTTACCAACAGTAAAATAAACCAAAACCTATTCAGTCACCTCTATTAAAAACAAGCAGAACAACTCAGCCTCTGGAGACTAATTCAAAACATAGTTAGAATCATAGAAAGTGAAAACCAAAACTGATTGAAATATGCAAAACTATATCTTGAACTAAATTTTGCGTCTTTGCTCACCTTTAGCTGAGAAAATAGACAAATCAAAGGCTCAGGGTTGCTTGGGAAACCAGGAAGTGGAAAAGAACAGGGAAAGTGAGAGTGACTGTTATTCTTTCAATGTCCAAACTGCTTGAAATGAAGTAAGTTGAAATAGAACCAATACAATTATTTTTTAATGTCTCTGATAATATAATCTCTCCCAAAGTTACAGAGGGGAGGGATTATTTCTTTCATAAAGGGCTTTTGCTATTGCACAAAGAGACACCAGATTTTGGAATCATTTATTTGTGAACCTGTGAGCCCTTCCTAAGCCTTTCCTCTTCTATTTCTGAATATATTTCAGCATGAAGACCCCAGGGCTGAGCACTGGATTTATAACAAACATGGTCTGTCTACTGCCATGGCAGTAACACTGTCACAGTGTCCTGCCTGCCACCTGTGAGGAACCAGGTGGATCAAGACAGAGATGAGGCAGAGCTTGGTATGTTTTTACTGACTTGTCTTGGGGAACTGAAAGCACCTGGCCTTGTTCTGCTCTTGGACAGGTGTGGATTACAGGTGCATCAGGAAAAAAGCTCAAACCTGGGTCTTTTGCTCTAGATTCACATCTGTTTCTAGGCAGCATTATTAGTCTCTGTCTCTTCCCATCATCAGTGAGCCCTAAAGCACACTGATGCTTTCCACTGAGGTAACAATTTTGGATGGCAAGTAAGTGGAAGTTAAGAATAAACTGCCAAAGCTGAATCTTCCTTACAAGCAAACAGCCTCAAGTACTTGAGTGACAATTTGCAATCATTGTGAAGATGTAGAGATGTAGTGGTCAAGAATCCATATCTTTAAATCGAAGCAGAAAACTGAAATTCAGAAGTCTTTTTTCTGTGTTGCACTCCATGTTAGTGAGAATGGAGTGGTGAGATTTAACCTCATCTCCATCACTTTGGTCCCAAGTAAGATCCCCAGCCAGAAAGGCTGCTCTGGGCAGGGGTCATATACAGCCCTACTACAGAGGAGAGGAAAGTTATCTCCTGTTGGGGAGGGGTGCCTTTAAAAAGCAGCACAGAGAAAAGCAGTGAGTGAGAAGATGGAATAATCTTCTCCCGTTTTCTATTGCCTGTTTACTCGCCACAGCCACGCGAAGACGTTTCCGTCACAGAGGGTGGATAACCTCCCTGACGTCCCAGGGTACATCCCAGCCGTCTCCTGCTCCTCCAGCTTTGCGCTTCCATCCTTGTCCCTGCGGGTGGAGCTGACACTCTGCTCAGCCCTTTCCCGTTGCCGCTGGAGCTGAGAAGGCTCCCATCCGGCAGAGCAGGGCAAAGACCTTTGGCAAGCGTTAAAAACTAGCACCTCCTCCTTCCCTCAACCCCCAACACAAAACGCACAAGAAGAGCTGAGCTACATCCTTCCAAAAATCCTTTTTGTTTGTTTGTTTGTTTGCCTGCTTTAATTTGGAGAATCCTTTACTCCTACATCACATCCTTTGCTATCTTTGCTCCCTTTCAAGCCCTCTTACTTTCATACTAATAGGGCTTTCCCCTCCACTTCGGCATCCCACTCACTTTCCACTCTGCAGAATTTAGCAGAGGAGTTGCACTGGAATCAGCTTTCAGGATATGGCATCCCTTCAGATGAGGGAAATGTTATCGTGCCATATACCCACGAGGTAAATCTGTTCTTCTCTGAATGCATTCAGTTACCACCTGACCAAAACACCTTGCTTTACACTGTGCCCTCAGTTCCGCAAGCATTTCATGCTCCATTAATAGAGTCTGTGTGAAGACTGGATTTGTTTTCTAAGGGAGGAGGAAGCTGAAAAAAACCCACCTCAATTGGTATTTAGTGTCAAATGGCAGCCCTTATTCCCCACTGCTGCACATACTCAGTGCTCCTCTGGTATGTGTTTTGACCGAATGTACAGCAGCAATATAGTCAGGTGTTGTCACCTGCCTGAGATATTATTGTAGGTCAGCTTTTGTATGGTGTCACCTTTGAACAGGCTGATTTTTCTGCATTCCTCCTATTGATACAGCTTGAAAAACTGGCATCTGGATCTCACTCCAGAAGAATAACACAAACAGTGTGAATGCCTTCATGAATGGACACACAGCTGCCTGTATAAAGACCTGTTGGCAAATTCCCATCATGCTTCTCCCTATTGGGATTTGCTCTGCAGCAATGTGAAAACCACCACCAAATGTGTATTCTCACTGATAAAGCATTTTAAGCCCCTGATGTGACAAACAATTTTATATAATCCTATTAGAGGGGGAGAATTATAAATAACCACAATATCAAATTAATGATCAATAATATTAAAAAGTGTGGTGCCCAGGAGCTAATCTGTTTTCACCTGGCTGTATCAGTTAGCTTTCAAAAATACCACAAATTTTGCAACATTTTTTTTTCCCCTCAGCTGTGTTGCTGTAATAATATCATTACTGTGACATCTACAGTGATCCAGCTGCAGGGAGGAGTCAGAATGCACAAGGAAGAAACATAACATGGAAAAAAGGATCTTATTTATGAAAGACAGAGGAGTTCATTCTCTGAAACAGAGAACCTCTTTTATGAGCAGTGCCAAAAGGACTTTCAAACCATATTTTTATGTGACCAGTAATGTCATCTGGTAACAAGGTGGGAAGAACAAGTGAAAACATGCAGGAGTAAGTAACATGGAACCTATCAAGCCATTAGACATAGGCACTTTGCATTTGGTTTTGCATGAAAAGAAGTTTTTCTCATAAAACAGAGGAGCACAGGCAATTTTTGACAACTTTGCCATCACTGCTGTGCATCATTATAGTGTTTCTAGGAAAGCCATGAAAACAGACTTCTGTTTTGCAGCACTGGGCTTCAGGATACATCTTTAGCATGTTTTAGTATATATAAAAGTGCCTGTGAAAGACATGAATGGGCAGCAGCACCAGTAAGGTGAAGACAAGGAAGTACAGTGAAATTCTGTGTGAAATTCCTCCTAGGGGCACTACAAGAAACTCCCTTTCAAAATCAACACATATCTCTTCACAGTGCACATCCAAATCTTCCACTTATACCCATAACATGGATATTCAGACAACTGGCATAGTTTTATCCAGTAGAAGTAGATGCATCTATAAATCACAGTGAGTTTATTACAGTCCTTTGAAGGGTTTGACCTTCAGCACAACTGGCTCCAACAGGTCTGACCTGTTGTAACAAAGGAAGAAACCTGTTTCCAGCCCAGACTACTGCAACAGTTATTACTGAAAATCATCAGAGCCTAGAAGCAGCTCTGATTGTAAAGCATAGTTTCTCCAAACTGAGAAATCAATTACAAAGAGTAGCTGTAAAGCTGTAGAGAAAAGAATATGCAATACACACAAGAATATACATTACCACAGAGACAGGAGTTCAGCAGCCTCTGTGAACTCTCCCATAGAGAAAAGCACTTGGGAACATACTGCAGTGAACCTGAATCCCTGAGCAGCTCTATGAGTTGTCCTTGCTGAAGGGAGCAGGCTGCACTGAAGTTAAGGGGTTTACTGACAAAGAGAAGGGCTACTCAGAAAAGTAAGGGACTTGGTGGTTTAGTGTCAATTATGTATTAGATCTGCTACACCAAAAATATTGTGGCTGGAAGGTCCTGCTTTGTTCTGCACCATTTAAAACAGAAATAAAATGTGTATAAAAGTAACAATAGAACACACATATGCACACAGACTTTAAGCAAACAAGCACTTCCCTTGTTAATGGAGTTCCTTTTCCCTGAGGACTCAGGCCAGTTTTGACCTCATGTCTGACATTTGCTGAAATTTCAATCTGAGCTGTTGCTGTCAGGAAGCCATCATTCATAATTGAACATTGTTTGTGGGTGCCTGTTCATGTGAAGGTCACATCTGATGGAGAGAGAGACATCATCAATTTGGTCTTGCAAGAAATAATCCCTCCAGACTAGGATGAAGTGTGTGGAAGAAAAGCAGAGAGAAAGAAGCTTGTTGATGGTGTTGCTGTATCTTTTCCTCCCATAACAAATGGTCCTTAAATATTGTTAGGGAGAAATATGAACTTGTGTGAGGCACCAGAAGTCTTCCTCTGCTTTGGAGACTAGCTGAGAAGTAACAGTAGGTCTAGTTTATGTGATCTGCTCAGTTGCCCACCTCTAAGAGGAAAACTAGTGATGAAGAAAGGTATTTCAAGAGAAGTTAAAGTAAGGACAGCTGCAACCCTCAAGGTCTAAACAGATAAGCAGGGTTCCTTCCTCAGAGGAAGCCTCACAGACACTCACTGTCTCTGGCCTCCTCTGGCAAGCACTTGGACCCTCAGTGTGAGCTGTTGCTCTGAAGGGTGTAGGATCATGAAGAAAACCAGATCCAGCATCCACAGTAGAAATGGAAAACTGACTTAGAACAAAAGGCAAGGCTTTGGTGATTGGAAATGAAACTGCTTGGCTGGAGGTGAAACTTGGAAACAAGGAAACTTGCTTAAGATGTGGAAACTGCAGAAATTGGCAAGTTTGGTGTAGAGTTAGGGTTGTGCATCAAATTTCTATTAATCAAGTCTTCCATCAACCTGTTTATTTAGGGCAAAATATTAGGGCTAGCCTTAGAAGAGGTTTACCAAGTATATTAATGGAAACATACTTGTGTACAGTAATGATATGCATACAGTAACATTTACACACAGAAACCAGAATTAGTACCTTTGTACCTCTGTCTTAGGTAGGTCCCTGAAGTCTTTTGGTTGGGGTTTTTGGTTTTTTTGGTTGGTTGGTTTTTCATTTTTTGTTATTTGGTTTGGGTTTGTGTTGTTTGTGGGGTTTTCTTCTCAGAAAAAAGTTACAATTACCATTTATCCCAAATTGACAGGGGGAATAGAGGCAGAGACCTGAAAGATTTGACTGATAACCGAGTTCAGTTTATAACTGAGGCTTCTTCAAGCCTAGTGCAGTTTTGTAGGACCCAAATTACAGAGGAATTCAGCTGTAATTCAAGCTCTTGGTTGCACCAACAGCTAATATCAGCTAATTGCTTCAAGATTATTATGGATATCTTTTTTTAGGCCTCTAAATTTATGCAGAATCACTTCATTGGGACCCAGGCAGACAATTTTAAAAGTGGTTAATGGGCAAACAATAATGATGATTTGTTTCTTTACAAATATAATGAAGGTAAGAGCAAAGCTTGGCAGGGCAATTGTCCACCAATGGACAGAGATGAAACTTAGGAAAATTAAAGTCTTGTTTCCTATACTCAGTGGCAGTACAAAATGCTAGTGAAGGAAAACAGGAGTATCCTGTGTCTTAGTAAGGTTTCCAAGGGAAGGCAACCTCACACAGAACTCTGCAGCATTGCCCAAAGAGGACATCAAGATATCACTTAAAAGCTCAAGTGATCAAGGAACCACTGTTAGTGCAACCTGCACATTCCTCTGCTGAAATTCAGCTGTTCTTTATACCCCAGATCACAGCAGTTCTTTCACAGTTGTCAGTTAATAATGTGACCCCACCAGCACTGCCGAGGTTACATGGGCTGTGGACAGACAAACATCTGCATTTCTGGAGCTCTGTCATGTTTATTTTTCTCAAGTAACTTATTCAAATGTGATCCCCTTTAAAAACACCCAAAGAGCCATACTCTGGTTTGAGGTCAGTTCTGCAAATCATTTGAAAGGCAAGGAAATAACAGTTTTCTCTCTTGAGAAGAAACACAGGAGAGGGATTACTTTGTCTTACAAAATGTCACACTGTGATGTCTGTCATCTAGAAGGCAAGTTTCACAAGTCATTAATTCTACCAGATGGTGATGTGGAGTCTAATAGATAACACAAGGTGGCTGGGAACAGGAATATGAACGAAGGCACAAGATAGTTTTCAACCTACCTACTCTCTTTGTGGGAGATGCAACATCAAACAGTTTAACTTCTATTTTAACACTGTTGCACAAACAAAGATGTTTGGGCTCAGAAAGGATAACAGACAATTGCCCATACATCAGGAACGAAGCAAAGAACAAAACCTTTGATGTGCAATTAAGCAAGTGATCCGGCCATGTGTCTACTTATGCCAGGATGACAAGTGCAGTGGTATCATCACTAACATGATCTCTGCTGAACTGGAAGAGCCAAAAGATAGGTAGGCATATCTGGAAGGGGGCCTACAAGAAAGCTGGTGAGGGACTTTTTAGGAGGGCAGACAGTGATAGAACCAGGGGATATGGGTGTAAGCTACAGGAGGGTAGATTTAGGTTGGATATTAGGAGGAAGTTCTTCACTATGAGGGTGGTTAGGCAGTGGAACAGGTTGCCCAGAGAGGTTGTGGAAGCCTCATCCCTGGAAACTTTTAAGACAAGGCTTGATGGGGCCCTGGGCAACCTGATGTAGTGGATGGTGTCCCTGCCAGGCAGGGGGGCTGGAGCTAGATGATCTTTGAGGTCCCTTCCAACTCTGACAATTCTAGGATTCTATGATTCTATATAAAAAAATTGTCTGAATGCCAAACAATTCAGATAACACATTCAATGCCACATTGGTCAGCCAAAAATCTATTATTAAACTAAACAAAGTCCTTACCTGCATAGTAAGATGTCTTTTGTGGTCTTGAAGATTCAAGAGGAGAAGACCTGATAGCATCTCTGAAAAGTCTTTAAAAAAATACGTGGTGACATGCCACATAAAGTCTGTTCCTCAAGTACAGAGTGTTTTTCCCCCTGGTTGCTATATTGAGCCTGAGGTATAAAGAGGAAGGGAAGTGGCCACCCAAAAGTCCTGTGTATTAGTACCTATAATAAGTAGTGTAGAAAAATAGAAGAAGATAGGCTGACAAAGGTAAGTAACTGAACTTCCATTTTTCCTCTTCTCCAGGTTCCTTGGTTGCAGCTGGCCAGACACAATTGTTCAGCCACCACGGGGAAGTCTGTGGTCATGAGATTCCCAACCCAACAGTGTTTGGCAAAGCTTTGAAATGTGGGCCACTTAGCCAAGCTGCATGAAACCACTAATCTTCTTGATATCAGGACACCAGGAAGTTCCAAACTGCAGTGAAAGCCATTAATTCTAGTTACCACAAACACAAGAAGAAAAAAGATCCAAAACAACAAACAAATAAGAAGGATACATCTCTCTTCCTAGAATTGTGTCTATACAGAGAAGGAAATGGAAATTAAAACATTATCTGTGAATCTTTAAACAGTAGCTGCCTGTACTCTGAAGAGTATAAAAGTGAAAGAGCCTGTAACTCCAAGTGGACAGAGAGATAAAACAAAGCAAATGCCATGCTGGATTTTTCAAAGTTGATGCTGAATTCTCCAGATACTTGCCTCAGACTTCTAGGCCTGAACTGGGATTAGATTTCTGTTTGTGGGGTCATGAGTATAAAGAGGAGCTCTCACAACTCTTACAGTGGTTATTTGGAGGTGGTTTAGATGGTGCCTGTGCTGGATGTCAACACAATCATCCCCTACTTCCTGTTCCCAAGCCCTACAGGAAAGGCAAGCCAAAGAGGTTTTATTACGTTATCAGTTGCTAGGATGCTCTCCCTGTTCCACTGGTTGTGATTTATAGCAGCCAACGCCAGAAATGGATTAAACTCTTCCTTGGAAAAGCCCAAGACAAGCTCAGTGCCTAAGCTGCTAGCCTCCAAAGGGACCTGAGTGATTGAAGGGGTGTGCAAACAGTGCACTGGTTTGAAGCTTATAGGGGAATTTTATCTTACAGTCCCAGCTGCCCCAGCTTTGTGCCAGGAAGCTGTATTTGACATTGCAGTGTCCCACTAATAGCAATTTCCAGAGGGTGATACTATTAAGTACAAATGTGGATATCAACCACCTCCTTCCTTCTGATGGGAAGGAGAATGTAAGGAAAGATTTTCAGGGGGAAAATGTGCTTAGACACCCGAGATTTGTGGCAAACTTGAAAGCCTCTCTTCAGCAGCAAAAAAGAAAACACAACTCTGCCCACATGTAGTTACACACTACAGATCCCACTGTCAAAACACTTCCCACTGAAACCTGGAGGAGAGGCATACACTCTTATTGCTGCTAAGACCTATTATGGGAACAAATAATCTGCTGGGTTTGGCAGTTACAAGAATTATAAATTTCCAACATCTTGCAAATCCTGCATTTTTCTTTCTTCTGCAGATTTTCAAAATCTCTAAGTGCTGACTAAGCAGATAACTCCTCAGATGGAAAGCTGGGAGCTTTGTTGGGATATGTTTGTGTTTTATGAAGATAAATTAGTTGTTGTAGGCTGAAGAGGAAATGAATGCATAAAACCAGCCAAGTACATCTTCAGGAAGTACTTTACATAAGCACAGAACTGATGTAACAAAGAATATTCTATTGATTGGGGTTAGAATCTGTATGATCACTGAGTTTAGAGCATGGGTAAGGGCTACACAGTGTGGCAAAATTGCAGTCTTCGGATTTAACCATAGCCTTTGCTGTTCTGTCTTGGATGCCATCTAGAGTAAGTCAACTATTGTTTATTTTCCTGCATGGCACAGATCACAGAAGCAGGTACAATTGTTTTTTAAGTCATTATCTGCTCAAACAATGACTCCAAATTTTTGGGTGATCAGCTCAAAACATTCCCATCATGTCTTATTTCAGTGACTCATTATAGGATTATTCAACATGAGACATGCTTTGGAGTTAGATTTCCAGAGGGGTTAATTACTCACAACTCAAATGATTCACAGTAGCTCTAAAATATTATTATCAAGCCCTAGGAAGAGTACATTAAACCCAGAAAAACTCAGCAAGACATTTCTGAACTGACTACCCATTAATGCCTCTAAGGAAACAAGGATCTTGTAGACCAAATTCTACAAAGCATATTACCTAATTTCATAAGGAACTGAAACTTATCTTACAGTGTGGAAAAAAAAATAATTGAGGAGCTCAGGGAGTTTAAATTGATTTTCAATGTGTCTTCTAAGGTTTTCTTTCTCCTAACCGAAAACTTAGGAGCACTCAAGCACTGCAAAATGGTATACTAACCTATTCAGTTAGCTCAATTTTCTAATATGATAGGAGTTAACCCAAGCACAAATTTAAACTTCTCAAAACCACAGTGACTACCATGATATCAATGACTTATTATTTTACTGGCTTCTGTGTTATCTCTGTATCAGACCAGTGTTTAATTTGCAGTGTCTTCCTTAAATTTTGTAATCTGCTTTTCATGAGCAGCAAGGTTTGCTCTAGCTGCTCTGCAAGCCACCCAACCCAGCTGTGCCTCTCAACATCACTGCTGCCTAATCTTCAAATGTTAGCTAGATTTTTTTTTACCTGTTGAAAACCCATAAATTCAGAAGGATGTGTTTGCATCTTTAGGTAAGAATTCCCACAGCAACAATCTGTTCACATATGCTCAGTTATATTTGTACATGTTACAGTTATATGCATCCAGAAATAATGCATCTGGATAGGATTAGCCATTGATCATCTGGAAAATTTAGGAAGAAAATAACTTTTATATATATTTCTCTGTCTCATCCTTTTAAGACTGATATTTTCAGAAGATCCTCAATCCCACAAATGCTAATTCTCCAGTCTTCTGTGTCCTTGGATGTTTGAAAAATTACAGCTAAGATCTCAGTACTCTCAGAAGCTGTATCAGCTCTCAGGTATTTCCCCCCTTTATTCCAGCCATGCACACTTCTATCAGCCCTCTGAGTCACTCTACATTCTTTTCACTAATTCATTGATCTTAAGGCTGTTTCTGAGCCTTCAGGTGTCTTCAGCCTGCACTTACCTACAACAGCAGCACTTTTTCAGAACCAGAGAATGTTTTTGGATATTACACCAGAGAAAGGTCAGAAATATTTGAATTCCTTGTCATTGAAGGGACCCAGAGGTAATACAGCATGAGATTTTCTTGGGGAAAAAGTAAGCATAGTTGGTAATAAGCAATAGAAGTGAAATTTGTATTTTTTTTTCTGATGTCTTCATAGATTATATTTTCCTTTTCTCTTGCTGCGTCACTCCCACTCATTCTCATAATCTGTAAATTACTTTAGTCTCAGATATTTCCTGTGTGTTAACCGTGTTTCATTGGCTGCCAATTCAGTCTTCTGTTTCTGGCACTTGCATTTGTATTTAGGCAACATGATGAAAATTAATATCATAATTATACCATTCAAGCAAATCACATGAATTAAATCTGTATCTAGCCAGCCAAAAATATCTTTGGTTGTTGTTGGAGTGTATGGGTTTTTCCCTCTTCAAGTATCATCACAAGACAGTAGAAAAATTGCTCCTGTGTGGTTATGTTCCATGGACAATTACTCTGCAAAGGAAGAGCAACACTTCATATTGTTCTCCTTTTAAAGAAATCTAACTTTCCTATTATGTCATTTCTCATGAAATACTCTGATTTGCTTGAACCTCCTAAAGGAAAATGTGACACTGTTCCTTTTGAACAAACTTCTTCAAGCTAGCAAACCCACATATCGCACTGCCAAGACAACTGCAGCAAAGCCCCACCATCTAGCACAGGGCTAAGGAAAAGCTGCAGTGAAGCATGCAGTCTTGTACTGGAACCAAGGAAAGTAGGAACCTGGTACTTCCCTGTGCACAGCTACACTAGAAATAGCATATGCAACTTTTTTTGTGTTTGCCCAGCTGTGATATCTACTTGGCCCAAACCTTAATGTCCTTGTGTTCCACCACAGTATGAAGGTGTCCCCTATTTGCTTAAAAGGCTTGCATTATGTTGTAGCTTTTATACTGACACTTCATTGACTGGTCTTGGACTTTGTTGCTAAATGCTGTCAAAAATACCTCACTTGAGGGCTTCAAAGGAAGCAAACTGATCACAATAGCAATTGATTGTTACCACCCTAAAAGAAACACGAGTTCTGCTCTAGATTCACTCTACAGCAGGTATTAGAGAACAGTTGGTCACGCAAGTTTGAAATAGAATGAGCTGCAGTGAAATGAATGACATACTGCTGGTGTTTTCACAGACTGTTTGTCTGATATCAAACAAATCTATGGTTAACCCACCAAAGTCATTAATCACTTGAAGGCTCCAATGTCAGACTTCCTAATGCCTTGGGCACCCGCTTTAAAAAGTCTCACATGGTTTCCTGTCAAAGAAATGTCTCTCTTAAGTACCGCAAGGATGCTTGAGACATCAGCTGCTTGTCCCATGCACCTTTTTAACTGCAAGAAATAATGACTTTGTGGTTCATTAAATTAAGAGAGCCAATGTAATTGTTTTACTTAGAATAGCATGTTAAATTTATGCACATGTATTTGAAATAACACTGTTGCCAAGATCTGTGCAAAATTTTATCCAGGCTATTTCCACATTTCAATTTAACGTAAGTGATTTGGACACTCTTATTTCAGAGGGGCTTAGCTAGTTTTTTTAAAGTCTAAACTCTATAATGAGTTCAGGCAAATCATAATAAGCCTTTCTTCTTAGGAAAGGAACAACTATATTGGGTCTCATACCACTGTAATTACATTATTAAATGTCAGTTTATTTGTAGCAAGGCCACTGTAAAAAGCACTGTCCTTATGTATGATTAAATTAATTAAGTTTATTACTTCCTGCTAGAAAGTTACCACAACACAGGTTAGAAGAAGCAGCTCAAGCCAGATCTGAGTACTTGGGAAGAAGGGATCTTTTCCTCAGTTCAAAACTGAACCCATGTAAATCTACAGAGCATGAAGTCCCAGGAGTAAGGCTGCTCTCAGGAGGACATCCAGTTCATCCCTTGCTCAGAGGCACACATGCAAGTCTTGGAAGATGCTCATCTAAAGAGCTCTCCAAGGCATTTGGTGGAGGATAATGCTAACTTCCTCAGGCAATGTGTCAATGCTTTCTGTTCCTCATAGCCGCAGACTCATGCTTATGTGTATGTAGCCTGAACCTTTCCTGTTCTGCTTTAGGCCCACGACTTCCTCTGCTATCAGTTGCAGAAATAGCCCTTGAAGGCTGATAGCCAGTTGACTATTTCACTCACTGCAGCTGAGTCATCCTTCCTTTGCAGATCATGTTTTCTGAAAATCTGAGCTCTCCTCTCTGAGTCCACATCTTTCATAAAAAGCAGCGATCAAAAATGGGCACAACACTTGCTGAGTTGTGAGCAAAGCAGCAGCAGTATTTCAAACTACTTCTCTTTCTCTCTTCCCCTATGGCATCTTCCTCCTCATCAACAGCATACCACTTTTGACTTGGGTTCTGTCTGTAATATCTGGATTATTTTCCATAGGTGTGCCTGCTACCTAAATCTAGTTCATTAAGCCTCTAATCACAGAATCACAGAATGTTAGGGGTTGGAAGGGACTTCTGGAGATCATCTAGTCCAACCCCCATGTCAGAGCAGGTTTGCCTAGAGCAGGTTGCACAGGATGATGTCCAAGCTGGTTTTGAATGTCCCCAGAGATGGAAACTCCACCTCCCTAGGCAGCCTGTTCCAGTGCTCCACCACCCTCAAAGTAAAGAAGTTCCTCCTTGCTATGATCAAGATTGTGCATGTTACCCCTTGTCCTGTCACTGTGCACCACTGAAAAAAAGACTGGCCCCACCCTCCTGACACCAGAGATTTCTTGCTGGAAACAGTACTGTGGTCACATCCTGTTAGAATACTTCTTGTATCCTGCAGATGTAAGAGGAAAACGGGAGCTTTCCTACCTTGACCTCCTCTACATGTGCACATGAAGAGGGGTTGCCTAATCACACTGCACCTTTCGGAGGCAGAGGCTGGAACTGTCATGGCAGGTGGAGCCAAAAAGCAGAGTGTGCAGAGGTGTGAAAAACTACATAAACAACCTTCTGCCTTTAAGGTGGAAATGTTTATATGTACCCACAGTGAATTTATGCATGTCAAACACACACACTGAAAGATTTGTTCACTGAAATCCAGAAACAAAGCCTACAAACAATGCCTAGATTTATATAAGAGATTTTCTTTGTACACAGCTGTTCAGCTGGGTACAAAAATGCTATTCTACTTCAAGTAAGAGGAGTAAAATTGCAATTACATTTAACAGTCACATCCTCCAAGACCAAAAGGCAAAGAACTAGGCACTGCTCCATGACATATAGCTCAGCAAGACCAGGAACCCCAGACACAGAAATGCAGCAGAGACACCTCAAAGCATCGGCCACGTCTTTTACTGTGGTAAAACACAGTAACTCTCAAAGCAGGTTTCAGGAGGTTGAGCCATGTGAGTCAGTCTCATGGCCCCTCACTGTAAATCCAGACAACAATCTAGGTCTTTGTAGAGTGATTCAAGCCCTAATGATGAAAAGTTTCACATGAGAGCAAGACAGTACTGTAGCAGCTGCTGAAAGAGCAGATTGTCATACTTTATTTCCAGTATGTCTTGTTTATTTTGGTTGGAGAATCATTATTCATCTGTCTCTCCAACCAGCCCTCTCCTTCCTGTCATTTTTTGCTGATAGACACTCAACTTCATTTTGTGCTCTTTCCTTGTTTCTCCTGCCTGTATTACCTTTCATCTACCTGATTCTCTTGCCTTTCCCTTCATCTCAGCCTCTTCTTCTACACTGACAATAGGGAAATAGTCTGGAAACACCAAACTCTTCCTGGGCTGTTAGGTGGCCCACAGATGCACTCTGCTGCTTCTTGTGGAGACAGTCAAAACCAGCAATGGTGTTAGAAAGGCAAGAACATTTCACCTTCAGCAAATACTGCTCTGACACTGTCAACAGAAATGACAGTGGGAATGGAACACATTATTGGCTAAGTTTCATTCTCTTCACGTGGCCCCTGGGTAAATTGAACAGTTGACACATGCAGAATTAAAGTGACAATTTAAAAGCCTCTTTGCAGGTTTCTGACATGAACAAGAGATCCCTCCAGACCAGTGTACTCTGATCACACTGCATACAGAGCTTCAATTGACAGAGTAAATTGGCAACGAAGCATGCAATATGCAGCACGAGGGCAAGATCTAAGTGCTGGGGAAGACAGAGGTGGGATATTATGGAAATTTGATAACAAGCAACTCTTCCATTTCACTTTCTCTAAGCCATTTCCACTCATGCAAACTGCACCAACCCTTGGACTGAGGACAAAGTACAAATAGATCACCAATTTCATTAAAAGCTTAAAAACTCAATTACAGCCCTGCAACTCAGATATCTCTGCTGTCCTGCAAGAAGTGTGAACAGCCTGCAATTTCCAAACTTAAACCATGGCAGCCTCCTCTTCCTCCATGCAGAGGAGTGCTTGGTGCTGTTGCTGATCTGTGGTTAACCAAAGACTCCCGAGATAGGGCAGGGAGAGAAGCAAGGGGGAAGTCCAGCCCAGGGCATGGTCACAGGAAGGGAAGTTGGAGCATTGCTATGGAGAGGGCAGAGACAGTCTAGGCAGAGAAGGGATGCAGGAAGAGAAACGGTTGCTGTCTGTAAGTGCTTTCACTTACTCCTCTGGCTTTTAGAGCACGTGCCAGCAGATAACAGCATCTCTTTGAAGCTTGGTTGCACTCTCTCAAAATTTGAGAGCTCTACTCTTAAGGGTAAGTATTCTGCTCACAAGGGTGTAATTACTCTGATGTTTCCAAAATCTCACAAGGTTTCCAGGCAAAGATTGTCCTTGACTGAAGTGTTACATCTGATTTTAAGAAAATAAAAGCAAAACTGGAATCACCCTAGTTCCTCTCCTCCTTACAATTTAAGGAAATATTTCTGTACCCAGTTATGGAAATGCTTTTGCAACAGAAATAAATGTGCATCATTTAATGTGAATCTGCATGTTTATGCTAAAAATCTGCAAGTCAATTGAAATGTGACTCCCGTTTCCAACACTGAAATCAACAATTTCAGACACCAGCTTCTACTCAGCAATTTGCCTGTTAACAGATACACACAGCAAGTTATTATCTGAGATCATTAACTCCAGCCTTACTGGTGCAGACTATGGGTTCGTTTTTCAGGCAAAGTGTTCCTCATGTAGGTACAATGACAACAGACCCAGGCTTCAGCTGATTGCCATTTGTTGTACCATACTCACTCATTTTGATAGCTGGAGCTAGACCTGCTTCTCCTTCTGGCTCCCAGCATGACCTTGGCACGTTGCTTCACACCTCTTCATCTCAGTTACTTCAACCGTACAGCGGAGAAATGATACCAACAGATCCTGTGAAACACTCAAGGTATACCAAAGAAAAATGTTACCTGATGGGATCATTTGTACCAATGAGGAGCAGCAGTCTGACTTGCTTTCATACCAGGCAGGATTTATACAGCTGACTTCTCAAAAACCTAAGAAGAAAGCTAGCCTGCACATGGAATAAAGAGCCCCAGAAAGGTTAAGAGTCCTTTCCTGTCACAGGAAATCTTCAGCATGTCAGATTGTCACAGCTAATCTAAGTTGTGCAAGTTTAAAAATGAATGATGTTTGCATATATAAGCCACAACTTGAAACCCTGTTCCTACCCCTGCATCAGGCTGCTGCCCAGGCCTCCAGGAGCAATAGGGCTCACTGGGGTAGCAGTGCAGGAAGCAGGGAAGCCAAGGGTCACCAGGGGCAGCCCCAGCTCAGCAGTGCCTACAGCTAGGCAGGGCAGGGCTGAGGGGAGCTGAACTGCTGAGGCAGGGACCAGCAGCCCCAAGAGCTGAAATAAAGCCCTAGGCCATGGACAGGGTGGGATGAGGCCAGGGACTCTAAGACCTGTTGGTGATCCCAGGGCCTGGCACTCTTCTGCGGATAGGGCTTGTCACTTCATCCTTTCTTGCTTCATTCCTACTTTGTAGTCAAAACTGAGCTATTTCCCCATCTACCAGAACTATAAATACTGCATAGCAAGAAAATTTTTCTTGCCAAAGAGCCCAAGACTCAACAGAAGATCTGTAGATGCTGCAGCAGCACAATTGTACATGATGTTCTTGACAAGAAAACTCTGTTATCAGTCATCAAAGCTTCCATCTATCCTTACCTGAACACAAAATGAGAGCTGAGAGCGCTCCAAAAACTTCCCACTGACATCTCACTCTTCCCAACTGCTAGTAATTCCCTACATATGTCTTGCTTCTATTCTCATATATCCACCTCTCTGCAAGTTGCCATTGAGATAGAGGCAGGGCTGTCTTTCAGTCTGACAAAAGTGAACCAGACTCTCAGGTTTTATTTCCAGGGAAATTCTGATTTCAACTAAACACCAAGAGAAAACATTTGATCTCACCTGGGGGAAGGGGCAGTCACAATTAAATTCACATAATTTACTAGAAGACATTTCCCCTCACTTAGCACCCGTCACATGGGCATATCAGAGTTCACAAACTAGGTTAACAAGTTAAAATAAAGCACAAGCTGAGGACTTCTCAACCAGCACTAAAACCAATCTCCTGGGTGAAAAAAGAAAAGAAGAAAAACATGAGGTGTTATTCCAAAAGATCCATTCCTAAAGCTCCAAGCTGGCTGGGACTCCAACACAAAGTCATCACCTCTCTCCAAGTTAATTCCTGCCCACCTTCAACCTTGAGTTGACTGACTTAGCAGGCACTACACATCTCCTGAAATGACAATGGTTAGAGAAAGCTGTGGAATCAGCAAGCAGCATCACCAGCAGATGCTCTTTGTATCTGCTGTTCTCCAGAGAATGCAGTTGCGCAGGCCCTGAACACTGCCGTGTCACATAGACCCTGCTACGCTGCTGAAAGTAAAGCAGTGCCTAGAGGATTGGTCTTTTATAGCAGAAACTACCACTCCTTTGTAACAAAAGCTGATACCATCTCATCTGTTCACAATATTGATATGAAAGTTTTAGACCCAAACTCACGTGGTTCTTCTGAGGGCTGCACATAGGAGCAGGGCTACTTTCACTCTGCCCTCTTTTGTTTAGTTTCCTTAAGTCAGGAGAAGGCAACAATGCTGTGGGTTAACCCTGGTAGGTGGCCAGATACCACAGCTGCTCACTTGCTCCTTTCCTCTCAGTGGGATGGTGAAAAGAATCAGAAGAGTGAAAGTAAGAAAAGCCATGTGTTAAGATAAACAGTTTCATAAGAGAAAAAACCAAACCAAACCAATGGAAATAAATGATGCAAAAAGCAACTGCTCATCAGCAACCTACCAAGGCCAGTCCCTGAGCAACCACAGCTTCTGGCAAACCACCCCCAAGGCTTCCTGCTGGGCACAGGGCTGGATGGTATGGGATTATCCCTGCAGGAGGGCCTGGTTCAGCTTTCCCACCTGTGTTCCCTCCCAGATTCTTGCTTGCCCTCAATATACTCATTGGGGGGGGGCAGTGTGCTAAACAAAGTCTTGACTCTGTACAATCACTGTTCAGGGAGAGTGGAAACATACCTGTGCTAATCTTCTTTTGGTCACAAATCCAAAATATTGAACCACACTGGTTGCTCTGAAGAAAATTAACTCTATTCCAGCCCAAACCAGCATGTCAGTTGCATTAGCTCCTACCCTCAAACAGCTATTCTTAGAGGCAACTCTTGACCGAGCAGGTTTGTTTTGAGCCACAAGTATCTCAAATAGCACTGTTTGTCTCCCTGCATTTGTAAGTCCCGTTGAGTATCTGACATTAACTGCTCCCATTTCAGCAGAAACTTCAAAGGTCCTCCCACAACCAAAACTCTGTTATTATGTCATGACTATAGGGGTAAAAAAAGTAATTAACTAACAAGGTACCTTTGTATGATTTTGAGCCATTCTGACTTCAGCAAGGAACAAAAATCAACTTAAACTGTAGGCACACAGCTCCTCAAAGGTGTTGTGTCACTAATGACTTAAATTTTTAATTTAAATTTTTAACCTTAGTTTTCCTTTCCTTACATACTCTTCCCTGAAGTTTGTCTTATTGTTTACATGATCCTTTTTTTTGCCTCAGAAAAACAGATGAGGTTTAATGTTCCAAATTACAATGATTATGCAGACACCCTATTTTTTTTTATACTGAAAATAAAAGATGTCTAAGTAATTTGTGTATAGCTTTCTACAGCGTAAATCTATCCAGCTGGACCAACTAAGAAAAGCAAAATCCATATTAGTAACAGTTAAAAACATGTTTGTCATTTCTGGAATAATTGGAGACAAAAAAATTTCTACATGAGAAAGCTCCTCTATGTCTAATGAAACACACTATCACCTTTTAATCAGCTAGAAATTAAGAGATGGTGTTAATATTTTCACAAAAGCTACCAAAAAACCCCCACCAAACCAAACCAAACCAAACCAATCAAGAACAGCTACTTAAATGTGCTACTTCAGAGAATATTTCTATGCTGAATACTTAAGCTGAAAACAACTTCTCATGGCAGATTCAAGATCTCCTTTAGTTATTAATATTCTGCTATCAACTTCAAAGGGAACAAGATTTGCCTTGCAGAATAATCAAGAGAGCTGCAACTATTTACAGGAGACTTATGGCAGCTTTGGTTGCATCAGCTACAGAATTTACAAAGACAATTAACTGTATGAACAAAATGTTCTGGCAAGCACCTAATTCAAACACTTCATATATAATTAACTCTCCAAATTTTAAATAATGAAGGTGTAACATTCTATCCAAAAAATGTTCCTCTGAGAAGAACAGGGGTAGACATCCTTACTGAGAGTTAGGGTTGTTCAGTCTGCAGAAGAGAAGGCTCCGAGGAGACTTTATTGTGGCCTTCCAGTATCTGAAGGGGGCCTACAAGAAAGGTGGTGAGGGACGTTTTAGGAGGTCAGACAGTGATAGAACCAGGGGAAATGGGTGTAAGCTAGAGGAGGGGAGATTTAGGTTGGATATTAGGAGGAAGCTCTTCACTATGACGGTGGTTAGGGAGTGGAACAGGTTGCCCAGAGAGGTTGTGGAAGCCTCACCCCTGGAAGCTTTTAAGACAAGGCTTGATGGGGCCCTGGGCAACCTGATCTAGGTGGATGGTGTCCCTACTAGGCAGGGGGGTTGGAGCTAGATGATCTTTGAGGTCCCTTCCAACTCTGACAATTCCATGATTCTATGATTCAACTGCATATCCAGTGGACACATACATAAAGACAATACATTTTATAAAGAAATTTATTGTGCAAGAATGATTTTCATGCTCATTTACAATGAAATAATTAGTTTTAACAAATAATCATGCCATTGCTTAATTTCAACACTAAGCAGGATATTTACATTCAAGTTTACATGTTTGTTCAAGTTCCATGTATGGCATTGTCAGAATTAAGTAAGAATGCATCTTCAAATCAAAGCCTGCATTTTTTTGTACTAAAATATCACCAGCTTTCAGAAACTGACTGGAAGTGACAAATTTCCTTGCTTTGCAGTACCCTCATTTCCCAGCTACTATTCTGGAAAACAAAACAAAACAAAACTATCCAAAACCACCTTGCAGAACTCAGGGTCGCAAACATACATCAATCTCCAGCTAGCCAGGCATTTCCAACCTGTGAAACTGAAAGAAGGCTGGAGTACACCTCAGCATAACTGACTTATGGAGGACTCTGTATGCTATCCTTGCAAGAGATCATGCCTGAGGAAAAGGAGCCTTTGACAATCTTGCATAAGAAAGAAGGTCTGTTTGGTCATTACTGAAGTGAACATCTTTTAACAGCACCAAGCATACTTAGGAACTTTTTGTTCTTTGGTTGGTTTTTGGCTTTTTTTTTTAAAACCACAGGGATAACTAGGAGCACATCATCTTGGTCTGTCACCTTGTAAAAACAACCAAATAGCAAAAAGCCTCAAAACACTGACAAAAAACATGCTGTATAGTAACTGCTTTTAAAAAATAGATCAGCAGCTTACAAACAGCTGACAGTATTTTTTTAACTTGCAGAAATTTGAAAATGACTTTTTGGTGCTACTTCTTCCTCTTTATGCTCTATGATCTAAGGTAAGTTCAGACTTCAGCCCATATTTTCTCAGTCTGCAGACAACTCTCTTGCTCCTTCAGCAAACATTGGGTAACAGAGGGTTCTCAGTTATCTCCAATCCACCCTGACCGTTCTTTTATTTTCTTGAACTGAGCTGAGAATCAGCTAATATAATATGCAAACTCAGAAATGGTTCTGAATTTCAACTTATCATGGTCCTGTCAAACAGCCGAAAAATGCAACGGCATCAGTGTTTACCTTCACAGTTCCATGTGATGCCTACTACTTTATTCCATACTCTCCATGCTTCACCTACTGTCTAGGTTTCACAGGGGCCTGTTAATTGTAACAGAAGAATCAGAGCACACCTGCCAAGATGCTGCCCTGACTATCGCAGAAAGTTGAAGGACAAAGCATAGTGATTGTCTTGGATTTTGGCTATTAATGTTATGGGGAGATACAGATTTTGAAGATGCAAACCTAAACATTCCCACATTTTAAATAATCTTTGTTCTTTTCAGAGACCACTTCACTTTTTCTATCTTCATGTTGTGACATCTCCTGAAGAACTTGTAGGTTGAGAAACAGCCACAGAAGGTTGTACTGGGAACATTTCTAGCTCAGATTCACGTACAAAGATGACTGCATCGCCACTGACATTTATCAAACACTGAGCCTGGGGGAAGACAAAAGAAAACAAAACCCAAACCAGTAAATAATAACATATTTCATGTTTACTTATACCTGCTAAATTACAGGATCACAGAATGTCAGGGGTTGGAAGTGACCTCAAAAGATCATCTAGTCCAACCCCCCTGCCAGAGCAGGATTCCCTAGACTAGGTCACAACAAAGCTTCCCTGACTGGGAATCGAACCTGGGTCATGGCAGAGAGAGCATCAAATCCTAACCACTAGCCCACCACCTTGTCAGAACACATATTACAATGCAGATAAAAGAAAAGCCAACAGAGATCAGGAGAAGTAATTATTAGAATTATTAGTGATGCAATCTCTGCCATATTTTCTTTTATATCTACTCACTTGTATGGTATCAACATATCACAATGTATCACATGGTGTGACTACAGAGTTGTCTTGTGCCTAAACAGCAGCTGAACTAGATGATTTTAATGGGTCCCTTCCAACTCTGGCTATTCTGTAACCCTGTAGATTCTTGTTAAGACCAGCACAAATGAAAAGTCTGCATACCTGTCTTTCTTTTCACTACTGTTTTGAACATATTTCATATACCAAACCATATTCTGTTGTTGCCTTTACTAATAAAAGTTTTGTCCCTTCATGTCCAAAATAAAGCTTTTTACATCAACAACTCTAGGTATTTTTAGGTGGATTTAGGATGAAAATCCTAACACTGCTGTATCAGAAAAACTAAGTTCAGCACTACTGTTCAACTGTTTCCTGCAATTTACTTCAACCTAGTAAACTTAGTATTTTTACCCATTTGGTTATTTATGAAGCATATTAATAATTTTGTGGTAACTCAGGTGTTCAGGAATGTTCTCAGCTTCTTTAAACAAACATTATGATCACAGATCCAGAAGTATTATGCAGACATGGCTCTAACAGACTTGCTCATTTTTGAATATGTAAAATGTGTATTTGGGTCATCCTAATCAGACTGGCATTGTTATTTCACATCATAATTTACCTGATTTTTGTTTGGATTCTCCATGAAAACACACTGCTTCATGATGTATGAGACAACTGCATTCCCTCCTAAAGCTGCAACATGAGCTCTCACCATTGCAAACACTTCAGCAATAAAAGCATGGAGAAAACCACTGACTCCACCCTCCTAAAATGGAAAAAACAAACAAACAAACAAACATTTGTATTAGGTATAGCTACAAGATAATGAATACTTTTTTATTTTAGATTTTTATCAGCCCAGTATTTCAGTGATTCCTAAATGGCATACTGTAGAGAATTTAAAAGCTATTCACTTTTTAATAAAGCACACAGTTAAAAATTGGACCAATGGAACTTACTGTTTGAGGAAAAAAAAACAACCCACAAGTTGGTTACTCATTTGTGATGAGTATTTTTTGAACTCAGTATATTACATATACTCAGACTTTTACTCCTATACTTCACGCATTCCAACACCTCAGCAGGAACATTTAATATTCCAATGACAGTTGAACAATGACGTTTTTCTTTTATCAGGAAAGACACTGACCTTTTTTTTTTTTTATATAACTGGGAGGCAGATAAAGAATAATTTCTACTGAGGATTGAAAGAAATTCAGACTTCTTGGAAATTCCTGGTAAGGAGCGGCCACTATCCCACTATCTTTGTTCACTGCACCTTCACCTACGCTGTCCTTAGTTCTCAGCATTCACTGAAGAAATGATCCCTCAACAGAAAGAGGAAGCAAGGGATGCAGCAGAGATTTGACAGCAAGCCATTTAATCTTCTTTTCTTTATTGGTTATCCTTGAAGCCATTCCATTTTGTTATGGTTTTTGACTTAATGGTGTTTGTGGGAGATTTTTTTACTACTTTGGTGCCAAGCTGAATAATTTAAGTTGCTGTGAAAGCAGGAAAAGGTAAACAATGAAGTATGTTTTTTTTCTAGATAGTCTCCAAGAGTAACAACATTGAGGGAAAAAAATCCAACACAAAAAAACCTAAAAAGAAGCACTGAGGAAAGAAACTGATGAAAGAGAGTTCACTCTTGGTTCAAAATATCTATAAAACTTCAAAATGAAAGTGAAAGGCAAAACCTCCAGACTTCCCGCCTGTGCCATTAGAGCAAATGAAACAGGCAGGGAGAAGAAGCTAGCTAAGTTGAACTTCAGCAAATATGGGCTACCCTCATGTCTGCTGGAAGAAGTATAATCTGCCCTGTGTAGATTCATGAAGACATAAGAAAATGTATCTTGGATGAAAATTAACCAACAAAAGGAGAAGCACAGTTTCACCAATCCAAGCATAAAGCACGATTGAAGGCAACTGCAGCCAGAAATCAAAATTTCAGGACAGGGTTGTCATTCCTCATGAAATTTTGACCTTGTCCAAGTGTTTTAACAGTTACAGCAACTGATGGGAGGGGGTAAGTCTGCAATTTTATAAACCTAATACATAAAACAGCTAACAAAAGACGCAATGCAACTTACTCCACAGTCAGCACCTACCCTCAAGTGACAAAAAAATCCCAATTATTCCCTTGCTGTGCCATACCTCAACTCAAAACCTCTTCAGGTATTTACCTTCGGTGATTAGAATGACCAAAAAGTGCTAACCCCTGGTACAGAGCTCACCTCACGCAAAGAAGTGGTTTCTCGTATAAAAAACATGTTGATTATCCCAAGGTACTTGGTTATTTTTGCACCAGGTAGAAAAGAGAGAGGAGTCATCTTAACAACTGAGACAGTAGAGTTGGGGCATGATGGGACAGAACGGTGCCATAAGTATCCCTCAGCCAACGGACTTGCTTTCTCAAGGGAAGCAGCTAAAAAGATGGGAAAAAAGAAGAGAAAGTAACTATCAAGTAAGATCAATGACTGCTTCTCAAAACACAAAACCTCTTCTGTAATGTTTCCAAAATAGCTTGGTGACAACATTCAGCTGCCTGTGATGCTCAGCCATATCATGTGAGAGAGGAAATGATCATGCAATGCATGCAAAAGGAGACACAAAGCTGAAATGGAATTTATTTGGAAGAGTGGCATTCCTGCAAAGGAAAACATGGAGGCAAGTAGCTGCATGTACAACAATCAGTTACAAAGTGAAGGTAAAGAAAAAAGTGCCAACATTTTGAAATATATATTCTGGTGGAGGAACAAATTATAGGAAGTGTGAAAGTTGTTGTGTTTCCCCAGTGCAGCATTTTCCATTAAAACAGATATTAATCTCTGCTACTTTAAGCAAGGTAAGTCAGACCTGTGGCCAAAGAACTACTGAAAAAGAACTCACCACTTGCTAATTTAGTGATCATTGCCTTGACTGTCACCTTGGTGATTGCTTCCTGTTTCTCACTCAAAATTTTCCAAGACCATACATACACCTACATCCATGCAGTGTATGTTACAGAATTAGTAGGCGTACACATTTATCCATAACTCGTTTTTTACTAAGTGAACAGAAGTACTAACAGCTTGCTTTGTATTGCACTCCTTCACAAACCCTCTACGTTAGCTTACAGAGAGACAATGTCGGCAGTTTTCACACTCAGGGATTCGTTCTACATGTGATCTGCAATACTGTTGCTGGGCAGGAAACTCCACTATTCACCACTGGGAAATCAGAGCTATGTCTCAGATTATCATAACGTGGTAGAAACGGCAGCCTACTTGTCTTAATTGATCCGCGCCTTATGGTCTGAGCTTTCAGTTTAATGAGCTCTATCCAGCTGTTGCATCTGTCTGCAAAGGAACTGTAATCAACTGACGTTGCTGGAAACACAGACAGAGAAACAAAAGAAAAAAAAAAACAAAACAAAACAAAAACAAAGAAAAAAATATGGATGATGTCTCTTGCTCATCTCAATGCTCCTTTTGAGGAAGCAATTATTTTGTCTCTGAGAGAGAACAAACATCCCTTTCCAGGTCTGTTTAAAAGAAAAGTTACAGTAGAGTTTGGACTTGTCCAAACCAGTGTACCGATTTCTGGTGATGTCCCAGCTGTGAACCACCTGCCTGACTGGGACTTCTTCACTGGAAAAACATGCAAATACAGTCATTAAGGACTTACACTAGATTATTTATTTTTTTTTAAATCTCATTTTAGGTATTAAGCTCTGGCTTCTTTAAGTTTATTTAAGCCTTGTTTAATTTTAATTGCTTTTGTTTTCCTTGTGAAGAGCTGCTGATCATGATTTAAACTTCCTATCTATCTTTATCAACATTTAACCTACAGACTGAAAAAAAGCTTTGGTGATGAGGGTAAGAGTCACAAGCTGAAACAACACCTTGGTTTTAAATACAAATTAATTTTCCTTACAAAACGCTGTCCTCCCTACCCCAGCATCTCTCCTCTAATGCCCTCCCCCCTTCCATTATCATTTCAATAAGAAGTTGTTTCTGCTATGACTTTTGGAATTAGTTGCAGGGGTGTTTGCATATCTTCAAAAAACAAAACCAAAAAAGGTTTACAAACACTGTTTCTTCATTACTCTGAAGAAACAGAAGGAACACATGCTAACTCCAAATTAAGACAAGCAAAAAAAGCTCTCTCTGAGGGCACTGATTTTCTGTCAGATAAAGTGATATCAATATATCTGACAGAGACACACTGCTATTATTAACAAATCTGACTTTTGTCATTAAAAAAACCCCATCAAAATATTATGGTATCATTAAGCCACACCAGAGCATGCATTCTCAGTTAAATAGTAAACGCTTCCTGGATTAAGGCACATCCAGAAAGAGTATACCTATATCTCAAGAATGCCCATTCTGTTCTGGCATATGTCTAAATTAAGTAAACTCACCTCTCTGAGCAGCAGGAATACCTGTGTGGGAACTTGCACCCTCCAGGACTTCTAACAAGACAAAATTAATTCCATTTAGATAATACAGGAGCAGAGTCATGTAGTACAACATGCAGGGCAACAGCTTTCTTCTTATAGAAAATTTTGAGTTTTACAAACTATGAGAAAAAAAAGAAAATCTTCTATATCACAGAATCACAGAATCATTACGGTTGGAAAGGACCCTCAAGATCATCTAGTCCAACCAATCGCCCTACACTACTCTTACCCCTAAATCATCCCCTGAAGAAACACATCTATCCTCTTCTTAAAAACCTCCAGGGATGGTGACTCCACCACCTCCCTGGGCAGCCTATTCCAATATCTAGCCACTCTTTCAGTAAAGAAATTCTTCCTAATATCTAATCTAAACCTACCCTGGCTCAGCTTAAGCCCATTGTACTTTGACAGCACACAATAAACTGGAAGAAATAATTAACTTTACTATTATTTGTCTGTATTACAAATTATAATTTAGAATCACAGAATGTCTTGAGTGGGAAGGAACCCACGAGGATCAAGTCCAGCTCCTGCCTATGCACAGGACGATGCCAAAAATCACACCATGTGTCTAAGACCACTGTCCAGATGCTTCTTGATTCTGTCAGGCTTGGTGCCTTGACTACTTCCCTGAGGAGGCTGTTCCAGTGCTGTTCCTCATATGGCTTCCCCTCCAGACCCTTCACTATCTTCATGGCCCTCCTCTGGATGTTCTCCAACATCTTTCTTATATTGTGGTGCCCAAAACTGCACACAATGCTTAAGGTGAGGATGCTCCAGCACTGAATCACTGGACTAGCACCTCCCTTGACCAGTTAGCAACACAGTGCTTGATGCACCCCAAGACATATTTGGCTCTTTTGGCTGCTAGGGCACGCTGCTGACTCATATTTCATTTGGCATCAGCTAGAACCCCCAGGTCAGTGGTGCCCAGTAACAGGACATGGGGCAATGGACACGGCCTAGAACACTGGAAGTTAAACAAACACAAGGAAAAGCTTCTTTCTGCTGAGGCTGCCCAGAGAGGTTGTGACGTCTCCTTCTCTGGAGACTTTCAAAACCCACCTAGACTCATTCCAATGCAACCTGATCTAGGTAAACTTGCTTTAGTGGGGAGTGAAGGGGAGGGTTGTGTTGGACTAGACGATCCCCAGAGGGCTCTTCCATCCCCCACCATTCTGTGATCTTGTATACAAATGTTTTTAAAATAACAATCTTACAGAAAAAAAGGTATTAATCTGTTTAATAAGCTGTAAAGTAAATGCAACAACAAAGAAACCCCGAGTCTACTTAGGAAGAAATGACAGATGATATCATTATCTAGTTGAAAGCCCCTGAAGTGAGGTATGGAATGACAAGACAGCAGGAACAGTGCTGTATGTGCACAGGCTACCCTCTACTGGTCAGTGCCCATTATACAAGTAGCACAGCCTAATAACTGGAAGAAGAGAGCAATCAGAGAATTCTGAAGAGCTCCTCTTTTTGAAAATGAAAGGTTAACAATATCATAATGTGACTTAACTAAACATTAATCACACACAAACACATAACTTTAAACCCCCCAAATTATAAGATCATTGCTGAAATGAAAGTGGCCTCTGAATATACAAATAACTATGGTAGGCACTCTCCTTTACACAACTTATGCAAAGGGATAAAGAGGGCGCTTTTTATCATTTTGGTAAAACAACATTTACAATAATTTTCTATCATTAGTCATTCTGATGGGTAGATTCTGTGGGTCTCCAACAATGGAGATAAAAATAGGCAGCTGATTTCAATGAATGACAACCTAATTCTTAATACAGTCACAGGAAATGCAGCTCTGTCTCAGGTAAAATAAAGGAGCTTTTTAATAGGTAAAACATGCTGCATTGTAAAAATTGTTTACTACACAAGATAGGCTCTCTTCACTTCAAAAAAAAGCCTGCATGCTATTTTTGCTCAGCTGGTCAGTATTTACTAGATAAAGTATTTCCCACCACAAAAACTATGAGATTAATTATTTGATGCTGACAATACAGGGAGTTATGCCATTTACAGAAGCAAAGCTCCATGACACAAACCTAATTACTAAGTAATTTATAGTTCTTTATAATCAAATGACACTCAGCACCCAGTGATTTGCAGCATTTTCAATACTCTGTAAGGGCAAAGATAGAACGACAGGAAATCTACAAAAGAACAGAACACAGAACAATTAGCAACCCATCTTATGTGACTCAAAAAATCTGACTTCAGGAGTGAACCCATCTATTATGATTAGGTAGCAAAGAACATTTAAAGCATGTCAAAGTACAGTTATTTTAAAGCTACTGCAACAAGGAAAAAGCAGAACTCAACATCAGTAAAAAACAATAGTTCACCATTCTTCCATTTAACAGACCTTTAGCTGGGGAGAAGGGTTGAGAAGCAAGGGGATCAGAGGAAAGTTCCAGTGGGAATTGTAGCTGTTCTTCATTGTCTGTTGATGCTTCAACAAAGAAAACATACCCAATTGATAATTAACCCCCAAAGTAAGATTTGCCAGTAGTAAGACGCACTACAGATTCAATTTAGTCAGATCTGACTTGTAAAAATGTTTTTCAGCCTATGCATACAGGGATGCAGTGCTGTTTGAACAGTTAGGTGTCTGGTAATAAATCCAGCTGCAGAACTGAACAGAACCTGTGTTCCACTGAACAGAATTGGACTTACTATTTTCAGGAAAAAAAAAAATGAAGTCCATTCATGCATTTCAGAGTAATTTTCTGCAGTTGGATCTGAGTTAGCCATACATTACAGTCAAACGTAACATGGTTTATTCCACACAAAAGAAAACAAACAATTTCTTGTTACTATTGGAGAAGTAAGGTACAACTAATGTTTTAGAAACATATGGCTCTGTTCTACTACCTAAATCCATTCTACTACTTAGGGGTTTGGTGAGGTTTTATGAAGTATTATGAATAACTTAGTTGCTGCCTTCTTGAAGGATAGAGAAAATTTGCTACTTGTAAGAGCAAGTATTCTCTTATAAATGACACCATGTTTCATAATACACTGGAAATGCTGTCACCTGTTACACTAATTCTTTAGAGAAAAATATTCAAAGAAAGATGATTTTGTTGATTACATAAAGCAAATACCTAATACTTTGTAAGTAATTCATGCTGCTGGAGGTCACATATATGAACTCTAAAACACACTATGCTATGACTGATTTTACAGAACCTCCCTTTAAAGATGAGTATATGTAACTAAAATGAAAATCTACACTTGTTAGGTACTGGGGAAAAAAAAGCAAAGACAAGTATTCTCTTATGCCTTGCAACATTTACCTCTTTGCTGTGATTTTTCTGCAGGGGCTTTGTTGGTTTGTAATGCTTGGTTTTTGTCATATGTAATTGCAACAGCTGTGACTGCAATCTGCAAATCAGAAATATATGGCATATTAGGTCTCATATCTCTCATATCTCATATCTCTCATGCAATCTGCAAAAATTATTTTACAAACAAGCCAGCTTTTTCCATAGAAAAATAATAATGGGGAAAAAACCCCCACCTAATTAGACACATTAAAACCCTTCCCAGCAGAGTATAGAAGGTAATACTAAAGTGTATTGTTAGAACATACACCTGACAGTGTTTGTCCCACACTTACGATTTTGTTCATCAGTTCACAGAATCACAAAATGTTAGGAGTTGGAAAGGACCTCAAAAAATCATCTAGTCCAACCCCCCTGCCACAGCAGGAAAGCCTACAGCACCTGGTATTCCCAGGCAGTCTCCCATCCAAGTACTGTCCAGGCCCAACCCTGCTTAGCTTCCGAGATCAGACAAGCTCGGGCATTGCAAACAGGTTCAATTACCTTATTTCCTTCTTTCTTGGTGAACTACCATAAAAAAGCATCATAAAAACTCACTTTTTTTGTAAGAGAGAGAAAGGGATGTTTAATTGAACAAAGAATGATGCTATACTTCTAAAGAAAACATTTTCTTTAAAAATAATGATGTATATCACATGGTCTTGAAATGAAAAAAAAATAGATCATTCTAATGAGAGCACACTGAAAACCATTATAATATAATATATACATATAAAAAAAATATATATAATATATATATATATAATATTGTTGTAGTGCATGTGGTAACACCTTCTAGCGGATATCTAGTCAGGGCTTTTTGTTTCCTGTCTAACTGAAAAGATACACACTATTCAGATGCAGTGCACTCATGAAATGTCATGTAGTCCCATGATTCTCAAAACTGGTCAAGTCAGTAGATAGTTAGAATAGTTACAGTTACAGCTGGAAGAGACCTTGAAGATCATCGAGTCCAGCCTTTGTCCTAGCCCTATCAACTCGCTAAACGATTCCCTCCAACGCAACATCCACCCGTCTCTTAAACACCTCCAGGGATGGTGACTCAACCACCTCCCTGGGTAGCCTGTTCCAATGACTGACAACCCTTTCAGTAAAGAAATTCTTCCTAATATCCAACCTGAACCTCCCCTGGTGCAGTTTCCATCCATTTCCCCTCATCCTATCACTCTCCTTCCCTGAACATATGGCCTTACATTTTACTTTAGAATTTACTAGACATACCAGGAAATCAAATCCTAGCCTAGTTTACACTGAGCAGCAAATGTTAATTAAAAGCCAAAATTGGCATGAAGTCAAAAGTAGCAGTTTACTTACCTGAACTAATTCATCCTCTGGTAGAGCAACTGTAAAATTTACATGACATAGGCAGCAGGGAACCATAGAACGGAGTTTAAAATACAAGCTCTGTTGAAGAGAAGACATTATTGAAGTCACTCTAAAAATGTACAGTTTATTTCAGAGAAATTAAAGATCAAAGTACTTTTCATAGTAGAAACCATATAATCATATTTTTTTAATATGCAGTGAAGAATTATGGGTGTGAGAAGGTGGGACAGAATGCAATCTACTGTGTAGGATTCTTTATGTTTCTGTTTCTATAGTACACTACCAATCAAAATACTCATTCAGATTCAAAAAAGCTTTGGAAATCCTTAATATTCATCCTAAGAAGGATGAATCTACCTTTTGAGCAGCTTATAAACTAATCACAGACAGTTTGTAGCCTTAATTACAAAAAGTTAGTTATGAAGAAAATGTTATTTTCAGTGTAGCCTGATTTTACGTGGCTTCCATTTAAACAATTCAAAAAATGTCTGAAATAAGATTCTTACCTTCAACAGATTCTCACAGAGATCATTGAAGTTCTTATTAAGGGTTTGATTTGTTAGGTTAATGTTGCTTAATCTGGATACTCTTACTGCTGTGAACATCTGAATGAGAAATGAACACATTTTTATTTCTACTACAAACCTGTATGTTATATTAAAAACAAAACAAATTAGTAAAGAAGGTAAATAATGCATAAGATGGTAAGGGGTGGGGGAAGAGGTAATGGGTGAAGGATAGGGAGAGGGACAGAAAGAAAAGGAAAAAAAACTAGCCACAGTAAGCTAAGTAAAGTGCTTACTGCTTATGAAATTTTACAAATAAATGACATATTTTCTTTGAACTAACACATATGAATATATTAAACACATGATTAGCTAAGTAAGGTATGAAATACTCTATGTTCTTTTTACTTGCTTCATACATGAGTCATTCTACCTGCTACACATTTTGTTAACTGCTGTTTAAAACTAGATTTTGCGTACAATAAGGTAGACAACAATGGAATGTCGTCTACTGGCAATCCCATCAGCCTGAGAGTATGCTGCTCGTGCAGTCATATTGTTTTCAGGTCTGAACTGTGACTCTGCAAGATGCAGTCTTGTCTTGTGCCAATTAGGTGTAAAAGCTCATTTACATCTGGTTTAACTCTCTTTATATGAGACTTCATTGTGTTGTACAAACATGACCAAAATGCTTGAGCTTAATTATAAATGGAAGTTTTCTCTACTCACTGGGTTCACTTTATTTATCTTAAGTTACTAATGGTATCATACTCATCTCACAGTAAGTAACATAGTCAACAATTTATTTTAAGAGATTTCAAAACCTAGCCAAGCTCTAAAAAATGCCCAAAACCTTAAAGTTCATATTTACTGTAATTATTTTCTAATTTTTGTACTAGGTTCTCTGTGACATAACAGCACTGAAAAACCACAAAGAAACACTAAAAAAAAAAAAACCCACAAAATCTTACTTTTATTTCTAAACCAGGAGTATTCTTTTAATTTATCCTTCAAAATTAGTGATCTCTAATATATATTTAAATTACTACAGTGCATTTCAACACAATTTGGACAAAAAGTTTTAAGTTTCTTTGAATAACCTTACTTGAATTTCAGGTGTCCAGTTATTGATACCAGGCATAATTTCTGTATTGCAACTGTAAAAACCTGTAAAGAAAATATTTGAGGAAATCTACTTTGCACATTGAAATACAGAAATATTTTTCAAGAAACATACTTGATGTTTTGCAAGTATTTTCTCTAGTGTTTTTGAGCACTGAGTAACACATCAACATTCAAAAAAGAAAGGTAGCATCTGAAGAATATCTAACATGCAAAAGAACCACATGCTTGGTTATTCTTATTACACTGAAAGAAATGGATATGCAAGATGGAACATATCACTTCTGAAACACTAATTCAATACAGAATTCTTATTCTGGTTATTTCTTCATCTGCCAAAATGCAAAGCCAGAAATGTCATTATGCTGAGGGCTGTGACAGAGGCTATAGTGGCATGAAATGTAAGAGTGATAGCTGCCTCCCATGGAGTCTAGGTAACTCATGTCATCTGATGCTAAGACTAACTGCTGCAACCAGCTCCCTGACAGCTTCATGGAACCACTCCTTGTGGAACCTAGAAAACCAGGAAGCTGATTAATTGATGCAGGGAGAAGCATTCAAAGAAGCTTTCTAGCACTGACCAAGATATACTAAAACGTTCTTGGAGGACGGGCAAACACCCCAAATCCACTATTGCTCTGCCTACTTTAACAGACAAACTATGTACACATGAAGAAATTTGATTGGATGTCAGGATGCAAAATTCCACAAACACTGAACCACACATGGGCTCAAAACCCAAACAGTCAAATGCACAGAGAAGTTTGTCAAAGGCTGGTGTTTACAAAAAAACTCTAATTTTCTCTCAGGATACTGTTCCGCTATGAACTTTTAGCATGCTATTCTTTGGGAATTTTTTCTGCCCTTGCTCTTATATTATTAGTTCAATACACATTCTCACCTCAGTCTTACCAGCAAGAAGACACAGAGTGATCCAGTACACTTCCCCCTATGTTGGGTTCTTAAGTGATTTTTAAATGTGGACAACTAAATGGACACCTCACAAAGTTTTGTGGCCAGCAATGTAGCCTCACCATTAGTATTCCTACTGTGACGTAATGATTTCAAGTCTCATGATTGAATCTTGAAACTGATTCACTTTAATCAAGTCTTATGTTCTCATGTTGCAACACTTTTTAAAACTATCTATAAAGAAAAAATACTGAGGAATTTAGAAATTGCTCTATTAATTGACTGTACTGCTGCCTTCTACAGAAAATGGGTAAAAATGCTGTGGGTGATTTAAGAATTCCAAATCACTTTGGACTTGGCGTTTTGTTAACAGCAAAGACTACAGATAGAGTGAACACAAAGACTTAAATTGACAGTATGGCACAAAACACAAGTGCACTTGTTGAACAAGAGTGCTGGAAGGGCACATTACTCCCTTTAAATAACATTCTTGGAGTACAACAGCAATACATCACATACAGCTACAAATACTTAAAGACCATTCTGTTCTCTGTACTTCTGCTTTCATTGCTCCTGAAACCTACAAATTAACCATTCAGCCTAAAAACCTTCAGAAACTGGTACACTAGCAGGAAAGATCCAATTGTTACATGAAGTAACAACAAATTTGCAACAGTACAAATCAGTGAACTACAAAATGTCACACAGACACTATATTTACTTCAATTTTCCACATGCAACAATCCCCCCAAAAGGCTTCATGTCTTGTTTTTCACAGGTCTATCTGACAAGCTTAAAACTTGAAAGTATTTTCAATGCTATTCTGGATTTATTTTTCTTCAACTAAAACCAGTTCCATTTTGTCATTTTGCAGCCTACAGTATAAATTAGAAACATAATGTTATTAACTATACCAGAAGGTGGTGGAGCATCTGTCAGTAAAGAGTGTACATCTTCCATTGCATCTGTATCATCAATCTGGAAAAAGGAGTCATTGATAAAAATCATGTTGCTGTTCCAGTGAGAAGCTTCAGAAAGATGCAAAAACTTTGTAATCAAGTGATCTATATCTAGAAGCTAAGTTGACATTTTAAAAAAGGATTCCATCAACCAGACCTCTGCATCTTAACTAGCAGCCTGTGATATGCTGAAGACATGAAAAAGCCCCGTTAATTGTATTAAAAACAAAGCAATATGCACAGAACACACAGAAACTGCATTATATAAGGCAAAAATGATAAAAGGAACTTTGGAAACAACTCAAAATGCTGAACAACATTCCACACAACTTACACATTTTTCCAGATAAGGACCCCTGGCTACCAGAGCTCTCATAACATCAGTTGATCATTCTGTCTGTTCCAATGACACATACAAATCTTTCCAGGACTTCAAAAAAAGCCCTACTTAGTATGAACAGCATAAAATCAAATAGTAAAAGATATATTTTGGGGATTATTAGTTTTTCCTACCCAAATAACCTCTACACCATCTAATCTTTAGAGACTTTTGTTAGTTTAGATCAGACAGAGCATATCTGCCCTGCTACCTCCTGTAAATATTTCTGTCACATGTCTTTAGATTAATTCCATCTTACTGATCTGCAAGAGGTCCAAGGTTACCTCTGACTTCCAACACTTTTTTATCAAGTATTTTGGAAATTATTTATATTTTAACTCCATTATTAAAGGGTTGTCTGTTAGGTATCGTTTTTCCTTCTCCCTCTCAAAGAGGAGGATTATTTTATAATAATTTATAATTTTATAAAAACAGAGCCTTCCCTCTCATAATTGCCTTCCCAGCATCTCTTAGCATTTCCTCATCATATTCAATTTTTTACCACTTTTTCTTACATACTTCCAGTGAACTATGACTTCACTCTTGAAAGGTCAGCCACAAGCTTCACTAAAGCTCCTGGAATATATTCTTTCCAATATCCAATATTTCTTAAGCAAGATAGCAGTAAGTGGTTCCACAGATGAAAGGTCTTTTATTTTTCTTTTCTTTTTTAAATATAAATAAAGATTAATTACCAAAACACAGGGATGCATATTCTAGGACCAAAACATTCACACATTATAAACCAGTATACAACAGTCCTTAAACATCAGATCTTATTTTTCTTGCTAACTTTCATCATCATCATCATGGCTAGGCTTCGCGAACAAAGATTTGGGAAGGGCTCTACCCACATTTGTTGCACACGCGTTGGTGGCTAAAAGGGCCAATGCGAGATAGGCATGTACGGTTGCAAAAGACACAGCAGAAAGACTCCTTAGATGGTGTGTTCTGCAAGGCACGATTCTTTCTGCACTGTCTTTTCTCCTCAAGGGAGATCCTGTGTGCTTTCTCAAAAGCATCTGCAGCATTATAGATGGTGTGTCTCCAGGCCTCCCTCTTGGAGGCCAGAGTAGACCAGTTATGAAGATCAATGTGGCCAAGGCTGAGATGTTGTTTCAGGGAGTCCTTGTATCTTCTCATTGGAGCTCCTCTCTTGCGGCAGCCGGTGGCAAGCTCACCATAAAACAAGATCTTAGGGAGGCGGTGGTCCTTCATCCTTGAGACGTGCCCTGCCCATCGCAACTGTGTTCTCAGTAACATGGCCTCAATACTTGTGACTGCTGCTTGTTCCAGAACAGATGTATTGGTCACATAATCTGACCAGTGGATGTTGAGGATTGTGCGGAGACAGCGTTGATGGAAGCGTTCTAGGAGACGCAGGTGGTGGCGGTAGATGACCCATGAATCTGATCCGTACAAGAGAGTAGCAGCAATGTCGATGTTGAGACAAGCCAGCTCATGAGCAATTAGGGCAGAACGACGCTCAGGACATCCGCTATCCAGAGTCGAGCATGGTTCTAATATTCCAACAGGCTAGAGTTAACTTGGGTACACCTTTGGAGGCAGGTGCATGCCTTTGTCTTTTGATCTTTGTGCAACTGCATTGGAAGATTGCACACCACTCCCTTGCACAAGGAGATCTCCTATCCCCCCAGGTGCATAACTACTGTCAATAAACGAGGTAGAAGGAAGAATTCTCCAAAACTGCAAAAACAGAGCTGAACTCTGCTTGCAGTATATGATGCAGCCCTTAAAAGCTGATCTCTGCCTATAATGTATCAAGTTTCTTTATGAGACAATTGAACAGAAAATAAAATCACACTGAGCTTTTATTATTGCTCTCTTTCTTTTATTTGACAGCCTTTAGAAGTGAAATGGAAGTTGGACTCATGTTTTCCTAGTATTTTTCATAACTTGTCCAAAGGGCCTCTTGCAGTGTAACAGTCTTTGGGCTGGGGTTTTCTTTATGCCTTGCAAAATCCTCTATTTCCTTACTTTTTGCATTAATTGAAGTATCTTCTGATGCACTTACCCATTTCAACAGAGTGCCTCGGAGAGCATCTATCTGACCTATTGTTTTGAGGATACAATTCCACTCCTGGCAGTCTGCATAGATGATGACATTAAAAAAAAAAACAAGCCCCAAAACCTGTGAGGGCCACCTGCAAACAACCCTTGATGAAAACTGTCCTCATTTCTTTTTAATGTGAGAGTTAAGTAGCATCAAAGGTACTTCTGGGGACTTCCCAAATGACTTACTTTGATCTTAGTATATCTGTAATAGACTGGGGAGCAAAAATTTATTCCAAGAGCAGAAGAACCAACCTCAATTTATGATTTCAACCTCTCTCTAACTGTTATTTTTTCCCCCCTCCTTTCTTACTTCTATTTTCAAATGAACTGCTGGTACAGTGCTCCCTCACCCTCCCTATCTACATCCTTTCTTCCAGATTAATTTCTATGAAGAAAGTGATTTGTGAAGACTAACATAAAGCTGCATATAACTAACATAGGCTGCAATTACAGGTTGTAAATTAATTGTTCTATTTCTTAGTCTAGGACAGGTATTTGTAATACCTGTGTATTTACAAGAAGATGATCAAAGCTCTAGTCTTCTTTACTACTTGGCTCTTTTCTTTCAAAACCGTACAAACTTAAAATAACATCTTTGAATTTTAGTGAGAGAGAGGTAAAAAATATCTATGTTCTTTATCTACAGGTGTGATTCTTGTTTCTAGTTGTAGCTGTATAAAGAACTGGAAAGCATTCTCTGAAGTTGTACATTCTTGAACTCTGAAAAAGCATCAGTTGAAATTCACAAAAGCCAATTTTCTTTTATGTGCTCCTTTGACACATGCTTTTCTTTTGAATGCTTTGAATACTATCAGTTCTGGAAACTAAGAATTCTGAATATCCAACCACAACAATAAGAGCTTTGAAACAGGGAGAATATACAAGCTTTTTCTTTGCAAAATACAAAGTGTGACAACACAGAACCTCAGTGTTTATAAAAACATATCCAAGTTTTGGATCAGTCATGACTGCTGCTTGAAGTAGGCAGAAGGGCATTTCTTAACAGCTCTTAGTTACTCTTCCAGATATTGCTACATGTCCATAATGAGCAGGGCAATCTTTTTAAGATATTGTCTCTAAGCACAATATAGCTATGCTTTAAGCAAACAGCCTAAGAGAAACAATGCAAAAGCCAAGATTTAATATTTTCCATATAAAGTGGAAAAAATACATCTAATTTAAGATCTGTCTTTTGAGAGGAGTAAGAAAACTTTTCTCCAGTTTTTTATATAGATACAGAAAAAAAAAGAGAAGTATGAAAATGAGTACTAAAAACATGTATCACCTCCAAGACAAAAGCATCCTTTTTCCCATGTGAAAGGTCTAGCTCTGTAACTTCATCAGAGCTTTCTGACTGAGATCTTAATAACCTGGAACGTTGTCTTGGCTCTGGAATGGGAGATCCAATGATTTCTTCAGGTAGCTCCTTAAAAGGATATAAAAATGAATAGTTGTTCTATGTTTAGCAAGAATTTCAATTATAAGCACAGTTCTAAAAAATGAGAAAGTTCTGAAAAGAAGTTTACTGAGAAGTAAATCCAAATAAGCACAAACTGATCTGGGTATGTGGCTTAAGAGATCTGAAAATTCCAGGAGGTTCCCAAAATATAGTGGAAAAGAATCTCTATTAAAAGGCAACTTAAATTCTGAATGATTCAGTCAGTAAGAATTCATGGATATACATGCTGTATATCCATCTTACTCAGAATGCTTTAAGAATATAAAAGCTTTACTTACTGGAGGATTAATCTCATAAAGTTCCTTGTTTTTTGCTATTGTATCATTTATTTTCTTTTGCATGTGAGATATATGTTGCTCATAGGTGCCATCGTTTGGAGTCTTCCCAGCAATTTGAATACCACCAGGTGTTGGCAAAGCTGCTAGATATACACCTGTTGCAGACTTTCAAAAGTCATGAAGAAAAATAACAATGACATAAGCATGTACTTTTAATATTTTCATATATATCAAGTTTTCCATAGTGCTTATGCTACAATGGACAGCATTGTGACATGTACATTACAGCATGATCTCTTCCCATAATAAATGGAACTGTCCTGTTCACTTAGGAAAAAACTACTGTTCTTTTAATAAATTCTCTTCTTCTCATGAGTCTTTTCCATGCTAGAGGTCTTAACCTACATAAAAGTTCCAAAGTATGAATTAAAAACTTTTGCCCTATGTCCTGTTTTGGGTTAGAACAGAATTAATTCTGTTCAGTGATTTTATCTCCTGGAAAGTATTCCATCCCATATACATGATATTCAGTATCAGCTTCCCCCCCAACACCTTGCCAGAGATACTTGGTAAACTGAACTGCCTCTTTAAAAAACCTGAAATTCCTGAATCCCAAGCTCAGTCGGGAGGAACCCTGCCCCCCAGGGGGAATCGGAAAACCGGAGGCTTTTGGGACCCTGGGTTGGGAGGCTGGGTTAGTGCCAGGCTGGGATTTAGAGGGTGCTGGGACCTGTGCCGTGCGGGATTTCGGTCTCTGTGGGGAACTTGGTGGGTTTGCTGGAGCTAGCTGAGGAACACATGCTGGGAGAGCGGGGAGCTGCACACGTGAAACCGACTGAGAGCTGGAGCTGGCACCGGGAGGTTTACAGCACGGCCATTTGCAATTTCAGCTGGTGACGTAATTATCCTAGAGAGGGGGAGCTGGTTTCGGTGTTTGGGTCCTGTATATGTTTATATATGTTTCATTTATTATTGTTACTATTATTAACGTAGTTTTAGTTTTTACTTTCCAATCCAGAAGCCTCTCTGCCCTTATTGTCCCCTATCTCTTCCGGTTGGGGGCGGAAAGCAGTAATAAGAAAATTTTTTTTTTCTCTGCCGCAGGTCGGGGTCGGCAAAGCCCCTCTAACCACAACAGCCCTAGTATATTTTGCATAGCCAAGTGATGCTTTTTAGTATTTAAAACAATGCAAGCCAGTAAATGTTATCCAAGCATCCTCTTACACTGATGCAGAAGCAGCAGCATACTTCCACTGTTTGAACCCCAAATGACCAAATGAGGTTACTAAATATTGTTAATACTTCTTTACTATTTCTAAGACATTTTCAATCTATCATTTATTTCTTCAGTGCCATAAAAGAAGAGGCAAAAGACATTTCTCTAGCTGGGAACTAACCAGAAGATCTATTCAGAGACTTATTTGACCTTATTTCTCATGGAACCGTAATGCAACTTGAGGAACAGGGATGTCTTTCACAGGACTTTTGGAGAACATGATCAATTTTCTACAATTTATGCATTGAACTATTTGAAGTTTCTTTTCCTTTCTTCCCTCTTCTAATAGTCTTGTCCTCTAACAGAGTTTCAAGAGATTCTAACGTTTTTTTTAGTGCTGAAAGACAGTCTGTCCTGATTCATGCACAATTAGACATCTCTTTCCTTTTTCTCACTTCATTTATCTTTAAAATGACTTTTTAGTATCTCTAGTTACTCTGAATTCCACAACACTTGTACTTCTTTCTGTCCCAAAAAAAAAGTAAGAAAGCAAAAGAATCCCAAGATGAAAACTGTACTTACTGCCAATCCCATTAGCATATTTTCACCCACAGTGATCTGAATTCTCAACCCAAACAGAGCATTCATTCCTCTCAGTTTCAGTTTGTTCATCAGTTGGGTGTGCACTTCATATTCCATAAACGGCAAGAGATTGCTGATAGATGTTGCGTTTGCTTCTGCTTGAGCTTTCTTCTTTAGACGACATAACCTGACAGCACAGAATGGTACAAGACAGCAGCAGAGAAATAGCTTTAATGAACCACTGAAGATTGAAAGTGGCTACAGGGCATTTTGATTTTTCACCTCCTCATTGTATAACTTATTAGTTTCCTTTTGATGTATTTTTAAATCTTGCAATTTACAATAAATTCAAGGAAGGTACTGGCAGGCTGCTATTATTAGGTCCTCCTGAATCCTTCCTCTCTCCAGCACCCACAGCTTCTCTTCACAGGGCATGTGCTCCTTACTAATGTCTATAAATATGTTAAGGGCCAGTGTCAGGAAGAAGGAGCCAGGCTCTTCTCAATGTCATCCAATGTTAGGACAAGGGGCAATGGGAGCAAGTTAGAGCATAGGAGGTTTAGTGTTAATGTGAGGAAGAATTTTTTTCACAGTAAGGGTAAAAGAACACTGGAACAGGCTGCCCAGGGGGGTTGTGGAGCCTCCCACTCTGGAGACATTCAAGGCCTGCCTGGACTCATTCCCATGCGACCTTATCTAAAGTGTCCTGCTTTGGCAGAGGGGCTGGACTTGATGATCTCTCCAGGTCCCTTCCAACCCCTAACATTCTATGATTCTATGATACTGCATTGGTGGCCCTCCACTGAACTTGCTCTCCTTTTCTGATGTCTGCCATACTCTCAGAGGAAGACAAAACTGGACAGGTATAGTATTCTCTGGTCCCACTCATTGTGACGTGACCAGCAAACTTGAAGAGAATGCAGTCCAACATCCCCTCCACATCATTAAGATGTTCAACAGGACAGGGCCCACTGCAGACTCTGTTTACTTATTAAGGCCATTCAGACAGGTTACAAACCATAAACCACTACACTCTTAGCCCACCCGCCTAGTTATTATTTATGTAACTGGCCACCCATACAGACTGTACATAGACAACTCCTCCTTCTTTCCAACTGGAGAACCACCCTTTTCCAAATCCAAATTCAAAGACCACAGCTTAAACTGGACATAACCAACAATTCTATGGAGATGATGTTTAGTTATGGACATCAGAACAGAATTAACACAACTGACTTAAACAGTTCATTGAGTTTCCAGTGCAATAGCCGTACCTGACTACATTAGCAGTCCCGAGCAGCAAGCTAAAGCATAACAACTCTTACATCCAGGCAGACAAAATTCCCACAGGCATTAAAAAAACCCCAACAGAACATTTACCAAATGTCCATCAATATGGGTAAGGTATGAAATGTTCATCAACAGACATGACACGTACCACAGGGGGAGGGGAAGGCTGCCCCTCTCCTCCTGTACCTCTCCTAGCAATCCAACACAAAAATTTAAGGTTTGAGGACACACTGGATTTTAGCAACAGGAATTCTTTCAAAGATCTCCAAAACTTTACTAAGAAAACATTTTGACAGATACCTGGCTTGAATAAGACATCCTTTCCCAATAACTATTGCCTCTACAGGAAGATCAATTGTGGTGAAAAGGACATCGGGAACTTTTTGCTTCCTGCAGTTGTAACAATAAGTGAGGTGAGCAGGGAATGGCATATTCAATTCATCATATGGTATATGGCAAAATCCACAACCTGGTGGTGAAGCTTCTTCAATCCTAAAAACACATTATGGAAAACATACCTAAAACATTTGCATCTTATTACCAATGATCAATACATGCACATGTGTACAAACACCTACAGATACCTACTTCAATCATACACTGCAGCTATACTCTGCTCCATTATACCAATGTGACAAGTATTGCATTTTATGAATTAGAAAAACAAAATGATGCTGCATATTACTAGCCTAAATGCTGCAAATAAAACCTGTACTGAAACTTGTTATGCAGGGATCAGCAAAAAGTACATACAATGATCAACAATTTATATAAATCTAAAATGTGACTGAGCTGGCTTTAGGCATTGTGATTTCTAAACGTAGCCCACAGTACAAGACTTGCACAAGGAATGTGCTGCACCGAATACAATGTAAAGTCTCTTTTACATGGATTGCATCTAAAAACCTACAGAAACCTAATGAGCAGAACACAAACAACAAACCAACCATCTTACTGAGCAGCAGCACTGTATTAACATTGTAAAAAGAACAGCAAGATTTTTTTTCCTAAGATAAGGTATTAGGTAAAACTTGTTATTCACTTAGCATTAGTTCCACTCCCCACAAGAAATATCCAGCAATGACCACATAAACAATTCTTTTCAGTCAATTCTGAAGAGATGCTTAAGCAAATCTGACAGATTTGGAACATCAGTTATTGTAGGTTTTGGCAAATAAATTTTGTCTCAAACACAGGCTTTGTCTGTTTAGTTTCTGTTTTATCTTCCTTTGGCATTTCTAAACAATGCAAAGACTCTTAATAGCACCAAAAGACATTATTTTGATTAAAATGCAGTTTTCTTTGTATTATGAACATGGTATTTCTCTCCAACACATAATGAATATGGAAACAAATAATTTTGTTCTGGCTACATTCAAAAGTCTATCTATCTACCCAAGAAGATAATGGCCTCCTGCTAACAAAGTAAAAGAATAATAAAGGATAATAAACAACACTATGTCAGGAGGGCTATCATGGAAAAAGTAATGCCAAGTGTTATGGTGTAACAAATAGCCTTACTTACAACTACAATAATCCCTTAAAGTATCGGCTGACTATCCTGATGAACACAAAATAAATTATCAATCTGCATTAGTTAATCTAATTATTTTTTCTAATTTTTTTCTAATTATTTATTTTTAAATTATATTTAAAAATAATTATTTAATTATTGGTCAATACTTAATTCTTCAAATGTTATTTACAAGAGTAGAAACAAAGAGAAACTTCAAGTTTTTCCTTCAGTTTCATGATTTTGCTCATAAACTTCAACTGAAACACACATCTGTTGTAAAACTTTGGCACCATCTTTGTTTTACAACTGAGTTATCTTCCATAGAGCACTTAAACAGTACATAGAGAGCATATCTACATATAATACAGCCACAGTAGTTTCTGGCTTACAGTGTATCACACGTTTATCACTCTTTATAGTACGATATAAAATTGAGAAAGATACCTGAAGAGCATCAAAGAAAAAAACTGAGTTATGATCTGTGGTTAGTAGTCAAATGTGTTACCTTATTCAGACTGTTAGAAATAAAAACAGAATATCTAATTTGGTGCAGAGTTCCATTACTTCTGTTGTTGTTGTTGTTAGTGAAAAGCAGTAAAGTGGTTGGTCCCGCATCCTGCACTGTAACACTGTAACCTACCCTAATAGAGAAGAACTATCTTGGCTCTGAGGAAAAAAATCAACCTCTCCCTTCTCTGACCCTATGGAAAAGAAGCCAGGCTGCCATGACAACCTTTGTTCCAAACAGCCTTCCAGGGTGCCATCCTGAAGAAACCTAGGGTTCAGTACAGCTGCTGTGCCAGACGCGGACAAAATACAGACCTCTTCACTATAAGAGAAAAGAATTACAACAAAGTGAATTCCTACTGCTCATTGCTACTTGTATTTAAAACTATTACATTAAAAGGCTGGTACAAAAGTCTCAATGAATTCAACAGAACTACTGACTTTCTACATTTGTACAATTTTATTCATTACATTCTCTCAAACAATCCTCTTCTGGTATTTAAAGTATTGTATCAGTAAGAGATGCAGAAGAATTGAACAGAAAGACTAAAAAGCTTTGCCCTGTGTTATAACTAATATAATATTCAAGAAGTATCTGGACAATGCTCTTAGACACATGGTGTGATTCTGGGGGGGGTTGTCCTGTGCATAGACAGGCATTGGACTTGATGATTCTTGTAAGTCCCTTCCATCTTGGGACGTTCTATGATTCTATCACATCATAAAGGCCAACTAGGTTTAAGCATGGTTTTCAATACTGTGCTTAATAATGCAAAGAAATCCAGCCAACCAACAAAAGCAAAGAAACATTAAAAACACAAAGTGCCATGCCATTATCTACCAAAGTAAAATGGAAGTTGAAAGCCTCATCATCTTATAAACAGTCACTCTCAAAAGGAAGTTACTACACTGACAAGAGTACTTCTTGCAGGGTAAAAAGTAGCAAGCCAGTAGAATTTGATTATGAAGAACTACAATAACGGTACATACAACATGTACAGTAACTGATCATCTTCATGGCTTAGCAGAGTCAAAGCTCTCAGAAATGCAAACTATGATCACAGAGCTTTTAATATGTCTGAAATTGTTAAATAAGAAACAAATCTTTAACAACCAGTATCAAAATACTATACTGGAAAAAACATGGAGAAAGTCTTTCCCACATTTTCTAGAATGATACATGTGTCTTTTTCATTTGTTGTTTCTCCTTCCAGAATACCTTTTCATACGTAACATGTCTGGCAGACCAGTACTTACAGAGTTTTGCTCTTTCAGCATGGAATAAAGCTGAACTGGTAAGCAAGCAGGGGGAACTCTAAACAAACTATTTAATCAATGATCAAATACTAACACATTAAATTCCTTAAGAAAACCAGAAGTGTGAAATAACCCAGTAACTGGCTGGGTGTCTATACTCTCTCAATACAAAGTGAAATAACCCAGTAACTGGCTGGGTGTCTATACTCTCTCAATACAAAGTGAAATAACCCAGTAACTGGCTGTGTGTCCATACTCTCTCAATACAAAGTATTCAGGCTTTTAACAAGGAGACTGACACAGCCAAAAGGATAAATAAATTTTCTGGTTTTACTGTAAGCTCACCTTGCAGAGACTGAAACTTGCACATAGCAGTTCTTAGGTAAGTATTGTCTTCAACACACCAACCAAGCTAAGACATAACCAGACAAGACAGCATAGGGAATACAAACCATGCCTTGTCTGTCAAGTTAAGTTCTCCCGTTTTCCTGCTCTACTAGCACAGGCACTTGACTTCCAAAAACTGTTTTCAAGTTCTGTGAAAGATCACTATATTTAGTGAGGGTTGTTTGGTTTTTGTTCTTAGTTTTTTTCTTTCCTTTCCTGCAGTGAAGCTATACATGAGAAGAAACAACAGATGTGAAGCAATCAATGCTGTGGCTTTCAGCCTGATCATTTCTGGTTATCTTACAGATGGTGTGCAGTCATGAAAGCACTGTAAAACTATTTCCTTCTTCAACTTGCCAATTACCAAGTAAAATGAAACTTCTTTTCCCAACTTCTCTCTTTAAAAAAAACAAACCTTTAGTGTTTTTTCTTCAAAGTATTTATGCAAAATCAACTTGACAGAAAAAAAAATGCAGATGTCTGAGTTTGCTTCAGTTGCTTTCCCAAAGCAATTCAAAACAACTAGTGAGCTAGAGCATTTTTCTGACTGCTATCAGTCAGACACACTTGGTCCCAGGAGCAGCTTTTCATAGATTGCTTTACAGGGGTGGAAAGAAACACAACTTTTCCTGGGCCAGAGAGAAAGACAAGGAATTAGATGAATCCCAAATCATTTTTTCCAATCTCCAAGCATCTCACAAAGTTTGTTACTAAGCCACCAAAATACACAAGGAGAATACAGTAAGATGCTTTGGCCTCAATAAAATGCAGGGCTGGGGAATTCAACATCAGAAAGACTATGGCAGAGCTGCAGTTTAATGCTAAAAATACTGACACATATTCCAGAAAAAAATACAAAACATTTACAACTAAAGTATTCTAAAACTACCATGCAGCATATTCTCCTTCAACTTGCAATTACTACATCCCTAGTAAAGAACTTGTGCCTTAAGCTTGAAGTTCACCATTTAAGTACTGGTCTGCCAGTTGTTTGCCAATAATGAAGCTTTAATACATACACTTTTAGGAACAGTTAGCTATTTAGATAGATCTGGTTTAGAAAACTTCATGGATAAATTAATATTGTTATGACAAAAGCTAATAGGTAAGGTTTGAAATTTTTTTTTTTTTTAAGTAAATTTTAATGTTCATTACAAAAAAACTTAAAACCCAACAAAAACCCAAATCAAAACATACTAAAACAAAACAAACAAACACCCAACAAAACCAAACAGATGCACAATACTGAAATCTCAAAGTTACTTTAACAAACTTTCCAAAGTAGGTATATTAGAGAGCACCAACAAATGTGTTGAAATAACTCATCATTTTGAATCCACTGAAGATAAAACAAATGTTGTTACATTCTGAAAATGAAATCATCATCATGATTTACCAAATGCTAGTTGATTCACTGTAGCCCACTACAGCATGACAACCCAATGCCTTGGCATGGGATTTTATTTCTTGTCTGATTTCTGCCCACCATGCATCTCGTGTCTCTGGCTCATCTGAAAGACAAAGTATAAATCAGTTCACTATTCTGCACTATGTCAACACAAAGCTTCATGCAATTAATCTGAAAAGGCAAATTTCTCATATTCAAGTGGGTTGTTTGGTTTGGTTTTTTTTTTAATCTGGACACTTTTTGTAGCTATTGTACTTTAAGAACACACTAATAGGGCTTTTTCATTACTTTTCCTGCTTATCAGAAGCAAGAAAATGTGAACAGGTTGTGACAAATTTCTGCATTCTTCTTCTTGTCCATATGACAGAGAACACCGAAACACTGTAGATACTGTTCCAATCTCTACCCACTTGAAGACCATACCAAAAACATGAGAGCAGCATGTAACTTGCAAGAAAGCATCATAGATACTCTGCAATGTTGACAAAAAAATACTACTACTACTAGTAGTAATGAAACAGTATTTGTAGTAATAAAATAGTATTTTACCGTAGTATACACTTGGGATCTTTGGAATAACACACAGCTCTACAGTCCTTACTTCAGCACTTCTAACTTTGAGACGCTATAGGTATCTGAAACTACTTCTACCTTAGCAACATGAAGAAGGACAAGCTGGTGACTATGCATTCTCAATGCACTTTTTTTGGCTTCAGTATTCTGGCAACTAACCCCCCCGCTTCCCTAGGTATTTTAATTACCATTATTTTCTTGGAGGTTATATGTTAAAATGTATCCCACTTGCTTTTCTTGAATACTACATGAAAAATTTAAAAAAGAATGCTACTAGAAAAAGTGTCTGCAATCTATTAATTTTAAGTGTTCAGCAATTGGCTTCCCAGAACTGAAGCTCATCTCACAAGCATTTTACCTGTGAAGTCAATGACCACTGTCATTTACAAGTGGAGTTTAAGTGTTTCTTCTTTCAAAATGGCTTACCTGTACCAATGAACTCAGTTGAAAACTACAGTAATTGTTGATAGATAAAAAATAAGGGGAAAAACAGTAACAAACAATGGGCACTCAGATGCTACAAAGGGTTCTGACTAGACAGATTATTATACAATTTCCCTGTGTGCAGATACAAACTTCGACCCATTGAGATCTCCTTGCTGAATTTTAATTTAAAGTACAAATGTCAAAACCTGAGAGTCACTGGGAACCAATTTTGTATATCAGGAATCTTTATAAAAGTAGTGTATGATAACCCTTTATCATACACTAGGTTCTCTGACAACATGACAAACAAAAATGGAAGATGCAAATACACACATATTTTGAAATTTACTGAAACAGAAGTATTGTACAGCAAGATGTATTCATTCATGAATTTACTCTGACTTCTCACTCAGAACTAGGCTTCCAGCTTCCTAAAATAAACTGATGATCATTTTCTAATCAAACAAAAAGAGCACAGAGGTATCTATATTCAACTATGTCTAACTTTAGATCTTAATGCTTGTGTAACTCATAGCACTGTATTGAATAACAGCAGTCTTGAGTGTCCAGGCTGAAGTTTATCCAAGCTTTGCTTTAAGAAATGAACACTGAACAGATAAAAAACCAAACCAAACCAAAAAACTACAGTGACAGTTCTTAAGAAGATCCTCTGCAATCAAGACAAAAATATATACATTAAGACACCAAACAGACTAACAATTTTCATGAACTGTCTCAATTACATTCCATTCCACCTGAATTCATCTCAGCAGGTTTCACTGCACTACTAGTAGAATCTCAAGGCACTGCCCTTTGCTGTCTCTCAACGTGAAAACACTGCTTAAACACTTCTGCTGACTGGGAAAATCAAATGCCTGGAAGGGTAACACAGTAATCCTAACTCAGATGGCTGGAGTACATTCTAGCAAGGTCCCACACTTTTCAGCTTTCAAAGCTGACACCTCATCTCAGCTATGAGAATCTTTTGTGGTACACATAAAGGAAAGTGGGAGGTGAAATGTCTTCACTCTTGCATGTGCACCTCTGTCTGAAGAGAGGTTGTGATGGCTGCCACCAGTTAATGGCATTAGTAGTAGCTGAACAGAGCAACTTTGGAATTCCATTTTAAGGCAAAGGCTACAACACCTGTCAAAATGGAGAGCTGTATGGGAGATGGGAGATCACAAGCACATACTGTCTATGTTATCACTAATTCTTTATGGTGAAATGGGCATGGATGTTGGGAGCAATTCCTCCTTCCCCATCCAGTCACAAACAAGGGAAAGTGGTTCACTGACTACGCAGAACAATTCTTGCTCAGTTGGATTTGATCACAGCTAGCTGGCTATAAACACTGCCTGAACAGCCAAATAAGTTTTTGTACTTTACTGAAAAACACCTGCAAAGGAGAAGTAACTTTTTTTCTAGACATAAAGACAAAAAAGGCAATTTTATTAAAACAACATTTTTCTCTTCACACCTTTTGGCAAAAGTGACTCCTACATGTCACCAATGACCTTTCTATGACAAAAAGTGTGAGAAAATGTGAAGCCATGATGAAGGAGTTAAACGTGAGTAATAGATGAAACAATGAATAGATGAATAGATGGGATGAACAGGGAAAATGCTGTGAAATAAGGAGTGAGATTACAAACAAGAATATGGCACTGAAAAGGTATGTAGCCACAGTAGAAACTGAAACAGAATGAAATGTTGAATGGAACAGATACGCTTAAGGGGAACAGAAAAGGCAGAAATAGTGACGGGTCCCAAACTCTATGCAAACATTTCAACTTTCCTCCACCAAAATTTATAGCTTCAATTAAAAGTTTAGGAACAACTTCCTGAGAGAGTTAACACAATTTTCTCACCTAACTTATCTAAAAGAACCCCTTACCATAATGGAAAGCACATATTGTTGTAAGGTTGCTCAACACTATGTCTTGAGAAAGCACTGTTTAACCCTTTACTCTGAGAATCTGTTCAACAGCAGAATTAACAAAGCTATTAACTACAGGAATATAATGGATCAGTTTCATTCTTATCAGAGGTAAGAACAATTTTCAAACACTGTCTTCAGTGTTAACAGGATCAGGCCCAATACCTTTCCAAAAAATCCAACAAATTCTTATTGCACAAGTTCAAAGATTTCTATAGGAGTCATGCAGAAACAAGGGTTTGTCAAGAAGGTTGAGTCCTCTGCTTAAGACATCTGAGTATTGTTTTCTTCCAGAAAGAGGCCAAAAATACGAATCAGTCTGTTTACAAACACTGTACATTCACAGTTTACATGAACTTACCTTTGCCTATTAAAACACAAAATGATTGTCTACAATTCAAACCAAACACCATGACATTGCAATAATAAATTGATATAAAACACTGAATGCAGTGCAATGTGTAGCATTCATATTCTTCTGACAAGTATTTTCACAAGCAGCCTTTTCTGACACATGAGCCACACGGTTTCACATAGGGGATGCCATTGTAGCATTTACAAATTTAATAAAGCTAAGGATTTACATAAACAATTGAGGAGTTAGGGAAGCAGGATGGCATGTGTCCAGCACACTCTGTCAGAGTGTCTGTTGGTTTTGCTAAGGCAAAAGCTTAAGAACTAAGGGTTTGCAAAGCAGATTCAGCAGACAGTAGCCAGAAACGGGTGGGTATTTTGGCGCATGCTTGAATCAGGTGACAGTACAGACTGAAAACTATGGCAGCTCACTGAAATGGTTACAGAAAGTAATGGCCCTGGATTCTAGGTGGAAGCAAAAAGGCAAGCATACATAGCACCCAACCACAAGCTTTTCTAGCAATCTACTTAGTAGTTTATAGCAAGGTTTATCTACAACTTCAAGCAAAAAAGTCTGCATTACACTGATAGTATGTATCCTTTATTGGAAACCAAAGGCTGAATATTAAACCTACTTTTAATAAGGTTTCAAAATTGGTATGAAGGGGAAGCAAAGTACAGTTTCTAGAGCTGAAGGCTTGAGAAACTATGTTGTCAAAAGCACAATATCACCCACTCAAAACTCCTCCAACTGAAACTTCCCAAACTTACTTTATTAAATGGCTTTAGGTGACACTAACAGCACTGTATTTATTTTGTGCCCTAGATATTCTTTGAGTCACAGAATCATAGAACATTCAGAGCTAGAAAGAACCCACAAAGATCATATCCAGCTCCTAGGCCTGGGCAGGACACCCCAAGAATCACACCATGTGCCTGAGAGCTTTGTCCAAACGTTTCCTCAACTCTGTCAGGCTGTGGGACTGTGACCACTTCCCTGGGGAGGCTGTTCCAGAGCCCGACCACCCTCTGGGTGAAAAACCTTTTTCTGAGACAGTTCTACCCATGACCAATTCACCTCTCTCCTCACTTCAATGTAAGAGCTTGACTTCTCTGAGGCTATACTGTCAACAGGACAACATCCTGTCCAAAGCTTTCACCTGGAGGTAACCCTGGACACTAGCAATATTCTTCAACTCATAAGCTGCAACAGGTTTCCTCAGTTATTTCCTAGAGGTTCTCTTGTACAGGGCTTTTCAAGATTCAGCCAGGATCTGCATTATGGTAGGTCCATACAGATTTTTAAAAACTGAAAAATGAAGAATGGTCTTTTGATTACACAGATCATGCTCAAGAGTTACTGTATTAAAGCTGAACTCTTAAACAATTACTCTGAAGTAGGTATTGTAGGATTCATTTCAACCTATTTTTACATTGTATAGTTTAGTAAATATTTACATTTATAATGTAATGTTCTGAAATGAGGACAATCATACTAACAAAATAAATACAAAATAACAGAAGTTTTCAGAGTCTACAAATGACTCATTGTTCTGTTGTCTCAAAAATGGCAATGGAGACACCAACAATATTCTTTCAAATTCAATCTTTAAGCCTTTCACTAGACAGAGCCATTACCCACACCTCCTTTATGCCCTTATTCTTTTATTTTCTTCATTAAAGCCCATTAAATGGCTTATATAGAAAAAAGTGTTGAGATTTTTTTGTAGGTTTGTTTGAGTTTGGGGTTTTAAGAGACACCTTTGTTCCCTGAAGAAGCAAATATTCCTTGAAACAGTTTAAATGCTTAGAAACCAAAGATTAGCATCTTGTAAGTCTTACGACTGACATCACTAAACACAAGTAATTTACAGAGTCCACTGTGACATAACATCTGCAACCTAAACTAATTCAACTTTGTAAATCTAAACAAGATGTCCTAGATTTAAAAAGAAAAAGAAAAAGCAAAACTACTTGGGTTTTCATACAGAAAAAAGCAAGCCTCCACTGTTCTGTGCTTTGTCTATCAGTCACACATCACAAGTTAAGGAAAAGATCTTGGGAATAAACATGCAAGAATCACTTGGGAAAGACTACTGCACAAATTAACCCTTTCTAAACATTAAAAGTAATCTTTGAGGCAACAGTCTTCCATAAACTGGTTCAATAAAATTTAAATAAACTAAAATACAACCAAAAGATACTGTCATTCCACCTTTTAGTTATTAAGTTGTTCATCCTACAATGAAATCCTCACAGCTGTGCATAAGGTTCCTCTAATCATGAGTGGGGCACTAAAGGAGATGTAGGGATGTTTTTACTGATCCTATTACAGTAACAAGGACAATGTCTGCCACTTTGAAGAGCTGCTAGGTAATAAAGAAACCACTTACTCTGTATCTGTTGCTTTGTCATCTTGGCACAACAAATACAACTTATTTTAAAACATGAGCAATCTTCAAAGGACATCTTCAAATGACAGCGACAAAGGGGTTTTACTACCCAAAACTGGAGACAATATGCTGTAACAAGACAGATCCTCTTCAACCACATTTTATCTATTCTATAACTAGTATCACAAAGTGAACCACAAGTATGTTTTGAAGCTTTAAACAAGATAAACTATCTGGAACCTTAAAACAAGAAACAACACTAATTTATCTAACATAGTCCTTGAGAGAAACACAGAATTTTAAACACCAAAAGATTCAATCTCTCAACAAACAGACAGACAAACACAGACAAAACTGCTGCTTTCTTGCTGACTGCCATGCAGACTGACTATCTCACTGCTCAACTGCAGAAATGTGAGGCACGTTCTGATCAGAAGGAGAGCTTGGTTGGTCTTTACTTGCGTGAGTAAGCTACTGACGCTTAGCCTGCAGCAGTTCAGCCTGGAGACACACCACTGTCTTGATGTAAGTGCATCCATTTTTATCCTTGGAAATGCATGCCAAGGTGCCCAAAATTTTTCCACTCCCCATTACAGTTCAGCAAAAAACATTGTCTACTGCTACGTCTGTATCTATTTTTGGATGTAACCTAAATAGTAAATGTCAAGTCATGGAGAGGTCACTACATTCTGAATGTAAAAATCTCTTACAGGCCTTTTGCGTAGCACAAAGGAAAACACCAGCAAACAAAAGAGCTGTAACAATCAGTGGCCACATCAGAAAAAATTAACTACTGCTTACTTTAGTAATCCCACAGCACAGCAGCAGAGCAGCATCACATGCTTTTCACATAGCGGTCACTTATGGCTGCGAAGGAAGGGTTGAGGGGGTGCCTTCTATGTTAAGAAATGGATAGACTGTGAAGAGTGGACTGAGAAACAATCATGAACAGGTTGAGAACCTGTGAGTAAAAATGAAGGACAGATCAATAAAGGTCATCTTGTGGTTGGGGTCTACTATAGGCTGCCTCATCAAAGGGAGCCTGCTGACAAGGCCTTCTGGCTTCAGCTACAAGAAGCATCGTGTTCGCCAGCTTGCTGCTCCTACACTGATGGGGCTTTTCAACCACTCAGATATCTGCTGGGAAAGCAATACAGCAGGCTGCAGGCAAAGACCACCCCTGGAGTCTGTTGAGGATTACATTCTTGACCAGGTATTAGACACCAAACAGAGCAGAAGCAATACTGGACCTGGTGCTCACCTATGGAGAGGAACTCATTAAAGAGGTACAGATTAGAGGTGTCCCTCAGGGCTCTGTCTTGGGACCAGTGTTCTTCAATATCTTTATCAATGACACAGTGGGATTGTTTGCATCCTCAGACAGTTGACAGATGACACCAAGCTGAGTAGTACAGTAGACACAACAGAAGGAAGGGATGCCATCCACAGGGAACTGAATGAGTTCGAGAAGTGAGCACATGACAAACGAATGAGGTTCAAAAAATCCAAGTACAAGGTCCTCTAGCTGGATCATGGCAATTCCAGACATGAGTACAGACTGGAAGAACAACTCACTGAAAGCAGCCCTGCAGAGAAAGACTTTGGGGTTCAGGAGGACAAAAATCTGGACCATAAACCAGCAATGTGCTTGCAGCCCAGAAAGCTGCACCACATCCTGGGCTGCATCAGAAGAGGCATGGCCAGCAGGAGGTGATTCTGCCCCTCTACTCTGCCCTTGTGAGACCTCACCTGGAGTACTGCATCCAGTTCTGGGGTCCTCAGCACAAGAAAGACATGGACCTGCCTGAGTGGGTCCAAAGGAGAGCCAAAAAGATGATGAGAAGGTTGGAGCACCTTCTGTATGGAGACAGGCTGAGATAGTTGTGGTTGTTTAGCCTGGAGGAGAGAAGGCCCTGGGGAGACCTTATTGTGGCCTTCCCATACTTAAAGGGAGTTTATAAAAAAGAGGGGGAAGAGACTTTTTACATGGGCAGATAGTGATAGGACAAGGGGAGATTTAGATTAGATGTTAGGAAGAAATTCTTTACTTAGAGAGTGGCAAGGCACTCTGGTTGCCCAGAGAAGTTGTGGATGCCCCATCCCTGACAGTGTTCAAGGCCAGGTTGGATGGAGACCTGGACAACCTGGTCTAGTGGGTAGCACCCCTGTAAATGTCAGGGGGGTTGGAGCTAGATGATCTCTAAGGTCCCCTCCAACCCAAAGAATTCTGTGATTCTGTGATTTGGCACAAAAGATACTGTCTATTTCCTATTCATTGTTCACACTCCTCAAGCTTTTAACTTGTTACATTCACAAAACATCTGCATTCATTATTTTTATATACCCACAACTCTGTAAAACAAACTAGTCAGAGAAGCCTCTCACAACTTCTGGATCTAGGAAGCTTTTCCTGCAGTGCCTTTTGGAGGGAGTTCAGGACCTCAGTGAGACTGCATTAAGAGAGGCCAAAAACTCAGATCTTGCAAAACCCCCTGAAAATACTAACAACTATGCTATTTCTTTGTAAGAAACATGGACAATTGAAGAACTTCAGTCTTAGCACTTAGAAAGAAAGTACCTAATTCAGTTCAAACAATGATCTTATCCACTGACATTAACTGGAGTTCTCTCTAGAATCCTGTTACGGTCAGTCTGAACTTATGTTATCTGCCATTTTACTACAATACTGTCTGTACACATTTTACAAAGACATGTCTATCTGTAATCATGTAGTAGTTAGGAAGCTGTTCTTTCAACTAGAATCATTACTGTTTCTTCTAACAACGTATTTTGAGGCAGGCAAGAAGTTCTACAGCTATATCTTTGCAACCACACATCATAAGGCTGAAAAAACTCATTTTAATCCATGAAGGAAACCATACAAATATAACAGTTTTAGTCAAGCTCCATATTTTGAAATTAGGAAGAGTTATGTGCAAGAATAACAATTTGCCACAAGACCAAGGTTCTCTCTTCTATGTAATGTCATTTCAAAACCAAACTGCAGTGGTGCAGTAAGCAACAGCTTTATTGGAGCAGCTAGGCAATGAAAAGTCTATGATGGTTTTCACAGCATTAGCCAAATTTCAGGAAGACTTTTAAGTCAGTATGAATAGATTAAACATCATTATTAGGCACAGAATTCTACAACAAAGATTTTAAATGCCAAGCTTATTCATTTATGAATCTCTAACATAACACAAGAATACCATTCTACACTCACTGACAGTGACCACCTTTTGTTCAGTTACATAAATATCTACTGAGAACTCTCCCGAAGAAAAACAATGCACATTCCCAAAGAAAATTATTTAACTAATACAAGGATGCATTTGCTTCAAGAAAGAATATTCAAACCATTCACAGTAACTACAAAAACCATATAGGAATATTCCCTCCTCTAGAAAGGCTGCAGAAAAGGACAGTAAACTATTACTGCAAAAAAATCACACACCTCACTCAGTTCAGAAAAGCCTCTGACATTGGCCTTAACCTCCCATTACCATATCAACCCACACTGATGTACAAGAAGCCAACCTAGAAATTCTCCAAGACAAGGCAAGAGGTTAGGCTTAAAATGTTTTTTCTCTGAGTTCTGAATGATCACCACATCAGACACTAACAAAAACATTCTGACATTTTCTACTATGTTCTTACAAGTACACCACCACATTTAAACTCCAGGCAGAGCAGTATGACATGTAATTTGCACAGTCACTGTATGTTTGTATTTCTGTGAAAGAAAAGCATTCAGTTACAAAACCAAAACATAGTCAAGCTTTCCGCTTACATTTCCTCACATACAAAACTAGAGTTCTGAAGAATTTCACACTCCAACAGCAAGTCTGGATATCACAGAAGCAGCTCAGGAAATCTTTAGGAATTTTACTAACAACCTTTTCTCCTTCCATGTTCCTAACTACTGGAGCTAAAGAATCACTGCTGAAGCAGCTCCCTCAATGAGAAGCTTAAAACCGTAATTATGTGATAACACTGCATATGTTAGTGCTATGAAACAGCTGTATGCAAAAGTCTCTACTCAACAAGTTGCTTGCCCTTCCTAAAGAACCTCTCCTCTCTGGATTTAACCTCAGGGAGAAACTCTAACAAAGATCCAGCCTTCTGGATCCAGGATTCCTTCTCCGGTTTTGTATTTATAGTACACTTGTAACATCCTTTTTCAGAGACAGCACCAGGATATTTCTTCTACTGTACTATGTGCCCTGTTTTCTATGAATCTGTGCTCTTCTTTCTGCTTTTATCTGCAGATTCATCTTCACCATCACCTTTTCATAATTTTACAAACATTTAAATAACTTTGCCATTGAACTATATGCAGTTCCTAGATGTTTAAATAGTTTCCACTCAACACATAAAGTCAGTCTTTACTTCCACATTTGACTTTCCAGCATCTTCAAATCTCTGACTTTCCACCACCACCATATGGTTCTGCTGTATCTTACACACTTAATTAAACCAGCCTCCCTGTCAATGGCAAAAAAAGAAATGTCATGTCTATATGAAAAAGAAATGTCTACACTACAAAGGTTACTTACAAGCTTAAATGAAGCCTGAACATTTTCAAAATGGGAAATAATTTTAGCCTCCTTATGCCTGTGATTACATTCTTGCTAACATGAATGTAAACTAAAGATGTTGTAGTTTCTTTCCTTAAGCTGTCTAAAGCCCTACTCTCCTTCAGGCCAAGCATTAGCCAGCAATGACAGTTGGCAATAAGGCTCTAGGAGGGGGAGATGAATAGAAATTTTCTCCTTTGGTTTCTCAATGATAACAGATATGCACAGTATATTCATTATTCCAGTCTAAACCAGAATTAACCTGTATGTAATCTGCCACTCTACTAACCATCCTACATCTTATGTAATGATTGATCTACTCCCTTCCTCCTCTCCATTCAGCAACACATCTAGCACTGCAAAAGAAAAGTACTCCCAGGAATATAAGCATAACCTGCCTAGTCCCTAACCGGCAGGATTAATCAAAACTTTTACTACAGAGCTGCTGACACATATCATAGAATCACAGAATTGTCAGAGTTGGAAGGGACCCTAAAGATCATCTAGTTCCAACCCCCCTGCCTGGCAGAGACACCATCCACTACATCAGGTTGCCCAGGGCCCCATCAAGCCTTGTCTTAAAAGCTTCCAGGGATGAGGCTTCCACAACCTCTCTGGGCAACCTTTTCCACTGTCTAACCACCGTCATAGTGAAGAGCTTCCTCCTAATATCCAACCTAAATCTACCCTCCTCTAGCTTACACCCACTTCCCCTGGTTCTATCACTGTCTGACCTCCTAAAAGGTCTCTCACCACCTTTCTTGTAGGCCCCCTTCACATACTGGAAGGCTACAATAAGGTCTCCTCAGAGCGTTCTCCTCTGCAGACTGAACAATCCCAACTCTCTCAGTCTGTCCTCATAGGAGAGGTGTTCCAGTCCTCAAAGCAACAGAAACATAAACAGACCTCAGTGAGGAATTAACTCTAAAATTACTGTTTGGTTTAGACCTCTCTACTCCAAATTTTTCTACCAGCCATACCTATATCAGCCATACATATATGCATGCCTTCTTTTTCCTGTTATCTCTAATAAAATTAGGCTACTATTTTGGATATTCTGTCAATAAAGGAATTAATTACTTCCCCTCAGCCTCCTAAGATTATCTCTGGATCATTTTTTAGCATAGCTCAATGTATGTTTAATGTCTGTACATAACTCATTTACTCCACTACTCTAATAAAATTCTTATATGGTAACGTCCTACTACACACTATCTCCAAGAAGCAACAATTAATTCCAGACAGCACAGAAGACGAAAGAATTTCAAGATGTTTTTAACAGCTTGGATTAGAGTATGCTATACCAGTAAGAGATCTGAGAATTTCATAATGTTTTTTTCATATGGAAATTCATTTTTAAAGATTATCACTTTAGAATAAGCAAATAAACCCAATACAAGCAGAAAACCTCATAATTATAAAATTACAGGATGCTTAATGGAGCAAGAAAGCAGGACACAAAAATGAGGCAACAGTTTTAGGCAATATCTGTTATGAACTACCTGTAAAATGAAAAATGTGTATCACTACTTTAAACCAGAGTGAGAGCACAACATAGCGCTGCACTGCAACAGCGAAATACCAAGAAGAAAAGTTTGTTTCCAGGGGAAACAAATCCTCAGAGGTCAGTTTTTTACTGTGCCAGCTTTAAAATCATCAAATTTTGGCAAAGTCTGCTGGCTTGGAGATTATATGCAGAGAAGTTATGCCTGCCTTTCTTCTGCTACGTTTCCAGTGAAAAAGCATGTGTGTGTCTTTGTGTAAGTCTTTATTTCTCTCCCCAACAGGCCACTACTCTATGTAACTTTTATGTTGACTGCATCATCAACTCACCCATTCTCTTTGCAGCTGTGCAAAGAAGTTACACACTTTGATCCCCAAAACTGCATAAAAAGAGAATATTTGGGCTATTTTTTTCAAATTAGGTGTTTAATTAAGTTTAAATGATTATGCTGTAAGTCCTGCAATTGGTGATTGCATTATACAATACACAATTTATGAACCAGCAAATCCCAGACTATGTATTATCCTTCCCTTTAAACACATAATCCTAGATGTTTATTTTCCAGTTCCTCTGATATTTTTTATATCTACTATTGAGAACACATTCATCAATTTCCTGAAATTAACAGAAGTCCAGCCATCCTTGAAGAAAGTGCAAGCTCATGCAAAACAAAATGAAACTAACCAACAGCCCCCCAATCAAACCAACAAAAAAAGTAAAATAATAATAAAAATAAATAAATTCACACCTGACATGATCCCAACTCTATAAAAATCCATTCTCGTTCTCTAAATTACTTACTTCATAGACACTGAGCTGGAAGCCACTAGAAAATAATAAATCTAAACATTCAGCTTTCCAGATTAATAATCAATTAATCTTAGCAATGCTATTTTACACTAAAACAATGGTTTGCAATTTTCAAGAAAGCCTTTAACAACATTAAAACAAAGACATTTAGGCATTTGGTGATTAAACAGATTTAAATTTGAAGCATTAACCTCAATATCCTACAGCATTTCTAAGAACTTCACTGAGCTGCCATAATTTCTGTCAGCATATGTAGTACTGAATGACTAGTAAAATACCTGAATTGAAACTATTCCAGTCTAGCAGTTTGTATGATCTTGTGTTACCCATAATTCCGACAAAGGCTGAGTTCAAAACAGCAAATTAGTAGATCAGTTATAGGAGCAGAATAGTGAAAAAAAACTACCAACAAGAACACAATTGACAAGACCACTCCACAGGAACTGGAAAGACACAGACAGCAGAGTTAATAAGTGGCTGAAATAGGGAAAAAAGGAGCATGCTATAGCAATCTAGCACTAAGCATGATCAAAGTGTACAGTATATAGCAATTATTGTCTTATTGATAAGCTCTCCATCCACCTTCAGATCTTCTTTCCTCTTCTATCTTTTCCTGTTTAGTCATTTGCCAGTTTGTTTCCTTTAGTATTTTACAGACTTATTTGGCTCATGTGCTTAGTATGATCATCGCTACATCAGAATAATTCTTCTACTTCATCTTTCCTCCCATAGCCATTGTGCCTTCATTCTCCCTTTAGTTTTCACTGTTTTGCAATATACTGAGTTCAAAGTATCATGCATCTTACATTCACTTGTCAGGAGCAATCTGCAAGTCCCACAAAAATAATGCAAAGAGACACTTAATTGTGAAAATATGCATCTCTGTCTTCTCTTATTTTTAACCTGTTTTCAGTCAGATAAAAATGGTAAAAAGGAAGGTATGCATAATGCAAGAAATGAAGTTTTGAAAACTTCTGAGCAAAAATTATTTTTTTTCCTCATTTTGCCTTAACTAAACTTATCACACAGTAAATTTTGCAAATAAGTGACCTGTATCAGTCATCTGCTGAAAATACAGAAGTCTAAGACAACTTTGTGGCAAAGAAAGGGAGGATTCACATGTAAATGTCATATGTAAACTATACTTTGACAATTCTCTTAGTATTCTCTCCATTGTGTAAATAAATCTTAAAAACATCAAAAAAAAAATTATTTTGTAGTCACATGCTTTTAAAAAAATCCCTTAAAATAGGGGTGATTAATTGAAATGAAGTTTTGGATTTTATTTCTTGATGTCAGATTACTACATCTTCAGATCAGCAGCAATTTACTTGCTTATAGAATTATTTGCCTTGGGACACAGGAAGAACAAATAAAAGGCTTTTTTTAAAATAACATTTAAAGGTGCATTTGCACAAACCTTGTGTTATTACTCCTGACTAGCGCATGCAAAACCACTACAGGTGCTATTTTCTACTCTCCTCTGTCTGCATTTTTAAGTCTGCTGTTAACTCCAACCTTTTACAGAGTATTCCTTGGCTTGTCTCAGTGAAGAAGTCTTCAGTGTCACAAGTCATTTAATTCTGATATCAGAACTAGGACATGCAAAATACACACGTTCCACTACTGGCATTCCCAGGGAAATATTAAAATCTTAAAGTACTCTTCAGTATACGGTTTTAAAAACAGAACCAAAGCTGTAAAGGTTTTATCAAAAGAGGTTAACAACATATACTGAGTTAATCCTTAAGGATTTCAACAAGCTGAAAATGAGAAAACGCTCATAGTTAAGATCAAGTAGTCAGTATTTTTTTTTAAATAAAAACTTATATCAAGTTATGTTATTAAAAAGTGGGGAGGAAAATTAAACCCTCAATAACTGAAAGGCAGTTTTTACTGCAAAGTTATTGCATCCAAATTACTTTATCATTTCATTAACTGGCTGAAAAGTTTCCTGCTAAAAACACACCCTCTGAAGGACTATTACTTTTCAAGTTTAAATGACTGTCTGAGAAATACTGCTCTTCATATATATTGTTAGAATTGATTTGTATCTATTCAAATACTGATATGTTATAAAGATTAGAAGTACATGATTGTTATGCCCGGACTCGGGCAAGGAAATTGTTCTTGTGTTAACATACCAGGATTGTGAATGCGATCCAGGAGCTTCACAGACCGAGCGCTGACAACGCCACCAACGTGGACAAGAAAGCCTGGTGGAAAGGTCGTCAAGGTAAAAAATGGAAATTCCTGTTATGATTAAAAACAAACATCAAATGACTGCTTATCAACCACTACTGATTCCCAATCAACATGCAGTGAATTGATAATTTCCCTGAAATACAAGCAAAGCAGTTACATTAGGCCAAACGTTCTTTAGGCTTACTAAGCACTCTCTTCATATCCCCATAGTATGATAAAAGCACATGTACTATACAATGTAAGAATACTTTTCCCCCATAGAGTTGTATATCAGCACAATATTAATAAATAATCAAAACTTCCATATTTGTGCTAACAAAGCCTCTACTGATCCACTTTTAGGATGGCAGCTGAACAACAGAATTCTACCTTCATTAGCTGATACGGAGTATCTTTCTCCACTTTTAGGTCTTATTGCTGCAACTGACTGCAGTTTGATCCTGACACACAGAGTAAAACAAACTGTAGTCCTGCAAGAATGATGAATGTCTTTTTGCTGAAAATCATCTAAAAATATTAACAGACTGCTCTGCTAGTGCATAAGCTCTCCATTTAACAATTAAATATCCATCTTCTAAAATAAAGCATAAGTCCTTGAAATAGAACTGTAAGTTCCTAAACTAAGGAAATTCACTTCCAGTTAAATTGCATATATTAGTTTTTACCAATTTGTAATTAAAATAAAGAATTAATGTTTCAGCAAATACAAATGTAGTTCATACAAGAGCCAAAAGTAAGCAATAACATGAATTTTTCATGACACACATGATGAAATAAAGCAGTCATACTCAAAGGAGGTGAGCCCAAAACTGTAAGATTTTCTTTTTTAGATACATTCTATGGAATGTCTCACATACACCTTGATAGCACACTTATGGGGGAAAGGCAATAGATTTATGTTCAGCAATTTTAAATGCATAGAGGCAAATTAAAACAAAAAGTCATGCAACCATGGTTTGCATAGTCATGACAACTGGTTACATGGAAAAATAAACACCATCATTTAATATGAGAGAAAGTACAGTACAGATAACTTTCTCACATACTCGAAGCACTTGCAACAGTACAGTTCAACTGAGCTCCTACCTAAGCAGTGTACATGCTGCAGATTAAAATAAGGATCATGGTTCTTCCAGCAATACATGGCATGAAAAGTCCTCTTAAACTAAAGCCCAATGTAGAAAATTAATACTTCAGAATTCTCTTAGAACTCTTACAACTTTTAAAAGGTCCTACAAACTTTAAGTTTCCTGGATTTCCGTTTGGCTCAGACCTTCAAAATTAACAAGGTAAACTTTGAAATCAACAACCAGAATCAAAAAACCCACAAGCATCACCAAAACCCACAGTATTGTCTTACAATGCAATTAAAAAGCAAGATGATTTCATCATTGGACTCTGCAAACCTGCTTGATTAATCTATCCTCAGGAGCAGTGACAGATCCCTAGAGAGGGCTACAGAAAACATTCCCTCAGGTTCTACCAGATCACAAAGTGCTCTGCAAGTTATTACAACAGTTAGAAAGCTCTGACTATAACACAGTCAGAACTCCTTTTCTGTATGTCTTTCATGCTGAAAAATTGAAAAACTTAGTACATGCATCCACACTTTGTTAGAACTCTTTCATTATGGCTCAGTAATATCTACTGTTCAGTGATTCACAGGTATACTGATATCTGCCCCTGTATTATTCCATTACACTCATTCTGCATAACATATTTAAATACGAAACATACACATTTGCTCTGTCCCTTAAATACAGTTATCCCCCATTAATGATATCAAAAATAATTAGCTTTCCCAAAAGTACAGAAATCAATAAAAAGTCTCCTGCATATGCCCCCTATGTGAAGCTCCATTAAGCCTATACTGTGTATATTTTTTACATACACACACATACTCACACCTACATTGTGCTAAAGCAGCATGTAGCAAACAAAGTGAACAATACTCCAAGCTCCAAAGCATAAGCAAATACAATGCTTTTTAATCTATGTGGAAATTCAGAAATTAATTTTTTCATTTTCATAAGGCTATGTACTGCAAGTAAATCCAACATGTCCAGTTTGCCTGATTCCCTGCACTACAAACCACTTTAAAGTAACACAATGGTTTTATTCAATCAGTATACTGAGACTTGCAAGTCTATATATCAGCTAATTTCAGCCACAGACAAATCTGTGTAACTGACTCACTGAACCATTCTGACATGCTTCTTACTCCATTAACAACTGTAAGAAGGGAAATTTAGACAAAATGTAAAGAAATTTTTCGTAGTGTGGTTGCTCGAAGAGCTGGTAGATGCCCTGTCCCTGGAAACCTTTTAGGTCAGGTTGTGTGGGGCTCTGAGCAATGCTCTCCAGCTGAAGATGTCTCTGCCCACTGCAGGGAGGCTGGACTAGATGACCTTTAAAGGTCCCTTCCAACTCAAACCATTCTATGATTCATTCTGGTGCAGATGGAATTTCACCACTTCATACAATGACTTCCCTCCCCATGTTTTTTCTGATCATTAGAGGTCTGTTATTTTTATTATTATATTACTCAAACACAAGTTCCAGTCTTAATTACATGTGGTAGTAAGTTATACTTACTGTATGGAAAACAGAGATTCCATAAGAACCAGATGCAGTGTTTCTCTATTACAAATCTCCTCTATTACTGCAAAGAACTATCTTTACATGAAAGTCATGCAAGCACAGAGTATTCTTGTGTGCGGGAAGACATGTTGTCCTTAAAAGTTTCCAAGCTACCACTGAAGATGGTCAATCATTTTACCAGTACCAACTCAGTATGCCATTTCACAGTCATTGACTGCACAGGCCCTGAAAAAACTGTCACTGGTTTAATCCTTGCAACCACATACAGGCTTGATAGTTGGCATTTGGGGAAACCTTGATAAAGTTTTAATAAAATCCTCCTAAATTTTTAATACAATGTTCAAAAATGTTTGTGCATAGGCATACATGTATTGCTAGCATTCTTTTTTAACTACATTTCATACAAAGTCACACAAAATAATGAAAAAGCACATGGAACAAGGCTACACACACATATCATTTAGTGTTAGTGCCAGTTGAAGCAGTTCTCTGATTCCCTTCCAGCCATTCACTCGTTCCCATCATTGTATCATGCCCTCAGATAATGTTTGTAATGCTCAGGTATGTTCAGAGAGCTTTTGGGGGTGAATTAGAAGAGGGAACTGGTTCATGTGAAAATACCAATAAATTCCTCAATGGATTATTTTTATTCTAAGCACAGTTACTGTGTCATCTCACAAGGTGTCCAAACAATCCTCTAATTTTTTTTCAACTGAACTGAGGGGATGGGCTGGATAGCAACAAGAAGTTGCTGGAAAGAAAAGTTGCTTAAGTCAGCATTTCAGCCAAAAGAATCACCCAGAGAACTGCATTCTAACACAACAGTTATCTAGCAATGCTCTTCAGAGGTGAAGATCAATAGATCTCCATCTTGAAAAGGCAGCAGTAAAGATCTCTCAAGCACTTGCAGAATGCAATCACAGAGAAGTACAACAGCATTTGTCCAAGTTGAAGTCAACAGAGAGACAAAATACCACCAAGAGCAGCACGTGGCCATTTCTACAAAAACAGGCTAGGGGTTTTTTTTATGAGTAAAGTAAGCTCAAATTTTCCCACTGATGGACATGTAACATACACACTTACAGATTAAAAATACAGATAAAGACAGTTGTGCTATAGTTACACTTGCTATCAACAGGCATCCTGTGAATTCCTAAAAATATATTAAAGTACAATATAACAGGTATGTGAGTTTTCCACAGCTGGTGTCTTTTCCTGGCAGAAATGGAGTAATATTACTCTTCCAACAAATCTGTTTCTGGTTCACAACCAGGGTTATTTTATGATCACATTAAAACCACATTTGATTTAAAAAAGCAAGCTGTGGAGATAACCAGTTAGATAAACTGGGGTTAATATGCCTTAGCATTACCATATACCCAAATAAACTGAGGAAGATTCAGAAGAACTTACATGTGGAAATATATTATACATATTGAATTTTTTCTTTGTTCTCCCAAGTAAGTGCTACCCTAACTAATCCAGACAAGTAACCAGAGTGCACTATTTGTGTGTGCAACATTAAAACAGACAAAATAACTTGTGCTACCCATTCTAGTTAAGAAACTCAACCATAAAGTAACCAAAAGAGGCAACCATAGCAAAACTACACCCAATATGGGCTTTTCAGAAAGACAGCATGAATATATTTTTTGCATCAATTAACATTCACATGCTTGGCTACATCATAATCAATAACAACTCAATATGTTTCCACCCCATTTTTCAGTATTTTTTCCATGAGACAACATACAGGCCTTATCCAAACAATATGCAAATAATTCAAGCTCTAAAAACATGTTAACTGCTTTTAATCTACATTTTTCATTGTTTAAGAAGCTTCCTAAGGAAATAACGGATCAGCCACGAAATATTTGAAATGCTAGCAAAGCCAAAAGTAAAGAAAAGGCTCTTTTTTAAAAGCATATTTTTAACTAAAACATTAAGAGCAAAAAGCCATGGATTTGTATTTAAAATTAAAACTTGAACTGAAACGTATCAACATGCAAAATGCCAACTAAGCAAAAATACGTCAGTCTGATCAATGCTTTTAAAAATAACAGAACAAATATAAAGAAATCCTGCATAAAGAAGATGACAAAGGAATCTGCAAAACCTCACAAAAAAGAAAGTAACAAATATTTCAAATAACTGTTTAGAAATCCTCAGTGCAAGAAAAAAAGGGCTACAAAAGAGAGTCACACAATGTTTTGGCACATACCCGCCTCCTACAGAACCTATGGGGCGATCCTCCCTTAGCACCGGATAACACAAAAAATGAGAAGAGAATCATCCACTTACTCCAGATAGTAGCTATTCACTTACATTTCACAAATGTAGCTGATTTTGGTTTCAACAAATGTATATGGTTCTATGTAAGTAGTTCAGGTAGTCAGAAATGTTCATTAAACTAGAAGTTATTTCTGAATAGGAGAACATTCTCATTGCTTCCATCAAGACACCTCACTAGTAACAATTGGACAAAAGCAGTAGATAAGCTATTTTTAAATTTTCAAGGACTCATTCCATCCAAAACTTAAAGAATTAAACCTATTTTTTATTACAGTCTATTGAGCATAGCAAGAGAGGGCATTTTTAGTCCTATAGAGGTTCTTCACAACACTGTAAATCCATAAAGCCCTTTGATCGCTTGGGAAGTGGTTCACGTTTCTTTAGGTTACCACTGTCCAAAGGCTGCATGCGCACCATCTCATCTACCAAATGACAGCTAAATTATGCCCCACTTCAGGGCCATAACTGAAGCTTTTTGCATCTATAAATGGGATTTTCATCTTGTTTAAAGCTTTTCCAATATTTCTGAATTTGGCTTCTGTAAAAACTTAACTAAATATATGATGGTAAAATAACAAACTTACACATGCATCAGTAACTTACTGAGACTAAATACAACTGTTTCTTCTACCAAGATTAATCACTTCAGTGCTGTGCACATTACAGTTATTTGCTCTACTTTTCTTAATGCTTCAGTAACATAGTAAAATTTAAATAATTTGTGTCTAAAAGAGCTGTTAAATGTCCAACATTTGCAGGAAGTTTTCAGACCAAAAAAATACACATTTTGAAGCAGGAAGCAACTACATTTAACTTCCTACAAGCTAAATTTTCACTTTAGTAGATCAGAAATACAGGTATAAAATGCCTTACCCTTTGTTCCAGAGCTGACTGAGTCTGTTGTCTTAAAAGAGTTTTAAATGGCCCCCCTTCTTTTCCAGCACTCCCACTGCCCATTCCTGAAGAGCATCAGTACAAATAACATTCAGAGAAACATATATTATAATCTGTAATCAAATTTGGATCTTAAAACACATAAGAGTCATTGAAAACAGACAAACAATCCCCATAATTTTAATTTTCAGGAAAAAAGCTGCTGAGCAATACAGTTAAATTAAACTTTAGGGAGGGGTGTTTTGGGGTTAATTTTTCAAATGACTAGAAGTGGGGTTTGTTAGCATTTGGACAAAACTCCCCTCATCTAAGATCTCTTCCTGCTGTTAACCTCAATTTAAAAAACCTACAAAAATACAAAGACTTGGGGATCTGGGTTTGCTTTTCTTTCCTATGACATAGAACTACTTTTTTTTTTCCTCTGCTTATTACTACTGAGATTTTTGCCTGATTTCAAAATGGATCTGCCTCCTCTGCTTTTCACAGAAGTTTCTAACCATATTTTCAGCCCTTATCAGAAAGGGCTGCAAAGTCACCATTAACACCCCACCACTGGAATGATGCCTTTCAATGGCAGACTACTCTCCAGTATGAAAAGTGTATCTCTCTACTACCACTATCAAGTGGGAGTGGGTTGGTTGTTTATTTGTTTGGGGTTTTTTGATGTTGTGCGGTGTGTGTTAGGTTTTTTTTTGTTTGGTGGGGGTTTTTTGTTTGTTTTAAGTAATAAAAATCTGGCTTTGAGTTTCACAGTAACTAAATCAACTTCCTGACCACTGGGAGGAAACTCTACATGTAATTCCAGCAGTAGCTATATAATGCATGATTTGAGACCAAAAAGGAAATTGCAAAGGCAATTCACATTCTTTAATTGGAAATATAAACTCTGAAAAAAAAATAGCAATCACTTATTTTCTTTAATATCTGTGCAATGAAATATTAACTCATCTGATCAATAAATAAACTAAGGACTACTGCTCAGCATTTGAAACTGCCACACTCCTTTAATTACTACATGGGCACACATATAACCTGCAGATTATCTGTAAATGAAAGTAAGATATAAACTGTGAATTTGCATAAAAAGGCTATTTCTCTCTCCTTTTTTTATATATTTTACTCCCATCCTTACAATACAGGAGCTCCCCCCAACACAGCAGCTTTTCTGAAGAAATATAAAGTTTATCAGATACACAAATATCTCTGTTACTGAATTTTCTGTTCCCAAGGAACTGCACTCTTAACTGAGCGTGTCGAGATGCAGGTTATATGTATGAGATTAAATTATCTGCTCTATGGTTAGAAATCAAAAAAGTAAGAAAAACACATACCAAGATTGTGTTTTTCCTAAAGAAAACACAATGGTGGTGAATCAGATTTTCTTGGTAATATTTCATGCCTAAAATGATACTATCATTGGTATTTCATGTATCTAAACCCATCGGTGCTAACTTAACAAGGCAAATATATACAACTAAGTTGGACAGGAAAGCACAGAATAAAGAACCAAAAAAAGTGTCAGGAGCAAGATGAAACACAAACACCACAGTGCAAACAGTTATGAATGAAGCCAAGCAGTTCTTTTATAGGATTTATAACTGATGTAACATAGCAGTTCCTTGCTACTTTCCTTTTTCTTCTGATCAAGCATCTAATAAACACATAGGAGATTGTGCATATACACCAAAGTACAGTTATTTGTTGTAACCAGAGACTGGGAGATCTGGAAATTGTACTGGACTCCATAATGTATGTGAATCAATTCCTAATATTTTCAAAGATTACAAGGCTATCATTCTCATATGATTATATACTGAAATACTACAAAGTTTAACAAGTATTTTTAGCTGTTCTTGGATAAGGAAACAAAATTATTAGCATCTATATAGTCCCATTGAACAAGATTAAATTGCTTTTACTATTTGGCATTGATTCTAAACATCATTGTCAGGGACTATACAATATTAAATACAGACAAACACAGCATAAATACTGGACATGAAACAAACTAAAAAAAACCCAAACTAATCAAAATAGATTCTACTGAAAAAAAGCACCAGTATCAACTACTGAATTTAAAGCTATGAAAACAATGCATGCCAGTGAAATGGAAAAGAAGGCAGTACAAATAAAAAGTTTGTACAGGCTTTGTTTGAAAGATTAATTTGAAGAGCAGAGTTGCTAGCCATCTGATAGCCATTATTTCAATAAAGAACGAATCAATGAGCACGTGCTTGTTCCATGCAAAATATAGGAACAAAGTGGTGAAGGGAACAAAGGGGATTTCTAAAAAGCAAATTACTTTTGTCCAATTAGCAAAGGAAATTTGGCAAGGGAAAAGGAGAAAGTTCTGTACCATTAACTATGTATGTTTCAAATCCTAGAAGTTCTGAAGCTGTTTCAAGCTTCTGGGGCAGAGGTGAGAGATAGTCATGTAGCCAGCAGTTTTCAGAGGCTAACTGAACAAAAGCATAGAGTTATAGAAGGCTGTGTGTTAAATGCCCCTATATCAAGTAACAACAACATTTCCTTAAAAGTTTGTTTAAAAGGCCATAATAGATTGATCCTACCAGAAGCAGCCAGAAGCAGCTCTTCAGTGAAAGAAACACTTTTCCTCAGAACAACTGGGCTGACATGGCTAGAGTGTAGAGGGTTAAGGCTAGACCCCGAGAGGAGGAGACAGGACTTTTTAAGATGTGGGGAATCACAAGAGAGTGTAGGGGAGCTGGGAAACAGGAAAATCCTAGGTCCCTGTGGGGAAGGTGCTGTGGAGGAAAGTAATAGAGACAAAGAGATGTAGATTCAGAAGATGACTAAAGAAACAGACAGAAGAAATCAAAATGAAGCAATTTTTTTTTTCTCCAAATGAACCAGCACTTACTGCTAAATACTCTCTCAACATACAAAGAAATGGAATGACAATACAGCTCCACAATGAATGAGAAGCATGTCCTCAAAAATCATCACCTGATTAACTTGATTTTGAAATTAATTTAAAAGCCACAGTAATCTAACTTTTAAATTTTATATGAAATTTGATAACAAATATTACAGAATAAAGGCTAAATACAAGTCTTCATATTAATATGATTAATTATTAAGTATAAAAAATTATTTTTCAGAGAAGCCATGGATTTGGTTTTTTGACTTTTACAGTCATAAATCTTGTAGAATTCTAAGTTCCCACAAAGGAGTTCACACCTTCTCAATTTCCTCCAAACATACACTATGTCATACCATAGCTGATTAGAATATGTCATGCTTTTTATCAGGCTCATATTCTGTTAGTTTGCAGTGGCATAAAATAGAACACTATTCACAGAAGTAATCTAACTTCAACCCAAAACAAGCTTTCTCAGCACAGTAGAACTTCCCCTTTCATCTAGAGCAGATTTACACCATAGTGGATAAGAAAATCACAACTGTATTTCGTAAAAGACATTAAGATAATAGTCTCCTGAATGGGGCTACTGAAAACTAGATGCTTAAGCAGATCCAAGTTTCAGTCTCCTTCACTTATTCATTCATACTGTGAAACTCAGGTATCTGCTCTCTTTTATTCCAGGTCAGTCTCCACCTCAAAAACATGAACACACTAGCTACCTGACTCAGAAATAAAGAATATAATGCACTGCGGAGTATCAAAAATAATGCATTTTTCACATCAGTCAATCTGACTAATGGGCATCTCAAATATGATAATGTTGAATGTCTCAAACATTAACATAACCAACTTTCACACTGAAATTTTTCAACTAAGTAACAGTCTCAGGAAATGAAAACAGAGGTCTAAAGATATACAGCAAATTTTAAGGACAACATACTGACTTTAGTATGTTATCGAAATATCCTCTGTAAATCACCAAATTTTTGGTCAAAGGTAAAAGAAACGACTCAAGAGATACTGTCCTTTGAAGTGATTAAGATTCAAAATCTGATGTGTCTCATGAGGAAGCAAATTTTAAATGCCAACAGAAAATCCTCTAAGGCAAGCTTCAGTAGGAGAGTTAAAAGCTGCTAAAAATACAGTGCTAGTAAGCAAAAGTATGCCCACTGGTAGCTTTAGTTGCTAACAAATAGAAAAGATAACTAAAGGTGAAAAATCCCTAAAAATAAGAAGTACCAATTACACAAATCTGTTTCAATCCTGAATGAACTGACTGAGGAGAGGGCCCATCCACCTACATCACACTGCCAGGAATAATGTAAGGCTGCTGCTTTAAAAACTTGATAAATTCAGTGATCTGCCATAGTCCTCAATTCAGAACCTTTCCATCTGTAAAGATGACTACCTATGTTAAGTTTAAGTCCTTTACAGGCTATGTCCTCTAATATGGAAAATCTGATCAAAACAAACAGGTTTTCAAATGTTCAGTAAACCAAACACATGAATTTGTGGTTCTCTTACAGAGTAAGTATCCAGTTATATTTGTAGGTCCTTTTAACAATTGACCACCATAAGCTACCCAAAAAAAGTAATCATTTACAAAAAAAATGACAAAAAAACCCCCAATAAAAACAACACTGTGCATTTTTTTTTTTTTTAAATGGGACAGAAAAGATTCTACTAAGAAAGACAGCTTCCTAACTTGGAACATTTTTAACAGATATTTATAGAATAAATTGGATAAAATATTTACTTTATAACTGCACACTTTAAAACTTCATTTAAAAACAATCAAACTTTTATAAGCAATTCTGCAAAACACTTTGCCTCATGGTAGCAAAACTCAGGGCATTGGTCACGTAACAGAATAAACAGAAAACAATCCTTTGAGTTGTGCTGACATTCTTACTGACATGATTCTAACCACAGACTAAAAAATAAGAAGGGGGGAAACAAAAAGTTGAAGAAATTATGACAGACCAATGGAGAAAAAAAAAATGCTTTGGAAGACAGCTGGAGTCAAATTTCAGTTACTTTCTAAATGTGTACTGTGTATGTAAAGCCATCTCCATATATTCCAAGGAGAATAAAAATACAACAGCTGCTGCTTTTCTAGTATAGCATTTGCAAAAAAATGAATTAAAAAATCAGAGAAATGTGTACAATATTCTTACAGCACAACACATTAGGCCTGAAGACTACATGGTTTTAGTAATGCTGTCCTTAACATATTGTGGTGAGAAATGTACTCCCATGATCTGTAATATGAAATGGAGGAGATAAGAAAAAGGCAGTTACTTAGGACTCTCTTAATGCTCTGAGATGTTTTGTTTTGACTTGGAAACAGTTATGTTATAAATGTCATTTTAATGTTATCCACAATAGTGGAAATATAGGCAGGATTTAAATTGTCACCCTCCAGAAACCCTTGCAAGCTTGATGTGTGCTATCTGAAGTCTCCAATTTCCACATCATTTTGATAACTTAAATGCCAAAAAGTAAAAAGGGGTTGAATGGAAATACAAAAAGAGAAACACAAATTAATCAAAAAGCGGGTGGAAGTGCCTTACCAGTTTTGGGTGTCAAACTCAAATCTGTGTCAGAAGAAGAGGACTGTCGACTGTAGGACTTGGAAGGTGAAAAGGAATAGGTTTGGTTTTTCAGAGGGGTGGAGGGTCCTGATGAATGAGTATTGGGATTGGGATCTTCATTGAAGGGAATCCTGCCAGAAGAAGGTGGAAACATATTCAGTAATCCTGTGCCAAAGGACCTGGCTGACAGCAGCATGATCCAAACACCAGGATGGGATTGGGGCAGGGCCAGCAGCTATTCCTTAGGTGCGAGACTGGGGATGAGGCCAGAGGCAAAGAAATGCTGGTTTACCCATTCAGCATTCTACAGATAGATGCTGATAATCTACAATGAAACAATTAAGCCAAATGAAAGGCATGAAATGTGACAAAAAAATTATATATATGCAAAAGAAAAAAATTGAAAACAGTTCATGGCTTAAAAATCTGGTCAAATACACAATGCTTTGAGTTAGTTTAATAAAGAAAAAATGATTTCAAATTATGTTTGTGTTTATACATATTCACACATTAATGTATATACACACATATGCATTTTAAGAAAAAAAAAATGTTTCCTTATCCTATAGCATCAGCAGCATGCCACAGCTAAAAACAGAGCAAAGAGGAGAATCTTTACGGGAACAACTATATTGACAAACAGTTCACTTATTGCACAGATTGACTTACCTGCTCTCTAAAACCATCTCTTCCAACAAAGGCACATACCCTTCCTATAAACACATTAAAATCTAAGTATCATATCTGAACTATGCTTCAGTTATGAACTACAATCAAAATTGTAGGGATTTCTTCCAATGACTGTAAAATAGAGAATGTCCCCCAGACACATCAACTTCTTTTTACTGAATTTCTTAGGAAGTAACCCTGTTAAAAAGAAATGAAGAGTGTGGCTTTGTGGAAGAGACTCCAATGCATTTTCAAGAAACTATTGCCTTTGTTTCAGCAGCTGCACACAGAGTAGTTCTTCACTGACAATAGAAGGTGTCTCCATGAGAAAATGAGGGAGAAAATACAGGTGGTACCTGCCTACACTGCCTGCCTGCCTGCACTTTGCGACCACTGTGCCTGTGGCCTGCCTCTCCCCAGCTCTTGAGTCTGAGCGGTCTCGTACCAGTGTAGATGAGAGTGGGAACAGACACAGAGAAGTTCTGAGTAAGTCGTGAGCCAGTAGCAGTGTGAATTGGGCTGTTGTGAGTCGAGCGGCATCCATGGCTTGGCGGATGAACCAGCGGAGACCTGAGAGAATTTGCAGCCAAGGTGGAAGAAAAGAAAACAATACATACAAACAGGTTGCAAAGTTATGTTATAAATGATTTCAGGGAAGTTTAGCTAGAGGAGATCTTTTACTTTAAGCAGACCCTAAGAATTTAAATTCCTAGCATGCAAGAGTCCAGATGAAATAAAAAGAGAGAAAGGAACTAGCAAGTGAAAGCACTAGCTTGTGAATGAGTAACTGATTCTTTGGCAGCATCAAGTTAGTAAAGCCAAGAATAAGAAGTATTAGTGGATTTTGCTGGCTTTGAGAAATAGCCCCATTTTTCGGACTGATGGACAAGGATTCTGACAATATCCACCATGAAGCTGAATGTAGGATTATTTAGGAGTTGGACTTTCCACATTTTGCTCCAGAGTGAAAGTTACTGATTAATTCATGAATGCTTTTTAAGCTGGTAGTTACCAGGTCCACTTTTCTTTTTTAATTGAAATCACCACTGTTATTATATGCTTCATTATATCCAGAAGTTCTTTAGATGGCAAATTTTTACAATTAAGAGAAGTTAAACAAGCTATGATTTGAAGTAGAAACCATTAATTTTGAAAAGTCAGAGCATACTGAAGCCTGCACAACAAAAATGCCTAATTAAAATTGTAATGACACAAGAGTTCAAGTTAATGAAAATGGCTAATTCAGTTAATACCTCTGGAAACACAGCATTAGTAGTACACTTTTTGGTTGGTTTTTTTTTTTTCTTTCACTCTACCAAACAGAAAATAATTAATTTATCCAAGCAACAAAGTAGTAACAATTTGAAGAAGACTGCAAGTACTTTTCTACTCATTTCTATGCACACTGAACATATGCTTTCAAACTATGTTTCATGCTGAAGTAGACACAACAAACATCATGAAACTCTACCTCTCAGCATAAAAAGTTTTCTCTGCAAGTACGCCATTTAACAATGCCTCTTTTGCAATAACCCTACTTGTTTTGCAAGTGTAAAAAACAAAGCACACAAGAAAAAGACAAGATTACTTCAGGATCATTCTCTAAATCTAAGACAGAACTGTCTGAATTCAAAATGTACCTTCTCTTATTTGCCTAGCATAAATACTATCTGAATACAAAATGTATCTCTTCTTATATGCTTAGTAGAAATGCTCAATGTACTTATTGAACTTGGAAAATCTTGAGAAGGTGTACCATAAGAAGCCCTTACATGTATGCTGATTGTACAAACACAGAGTCAAAGCAGAACTAATTATTAGTTAGAAAAATGATGGCTCACAAACCAAGGATATGTAATAACAATACTACACATACTCCAAAAAGTCATATTAAGTAAGGATTACCACTCCAGCTTCCAAACATCAATAATCCAACCTAAAACATTTCAGAACTGTGGAATATAAATTGAGTTGCAGACAAATAAAACTACAAAGGAAAAAAATTCTGGGGGAAAAAGAGAAATCACATTGGTTATGTAAAACTGAATGAGTATGAAAAGAAGAGATGAAACTTGTTTTCCTGCTAACTGGTAATTCATACTTACTCCTTCATTTCTTTGGATGGGGAGTTACATGCAGGTAAAAATGCTGATGTGTTACTTAATTTATCCAATGTGCAGGCTGTTCCTATGGCTCGCACTACTAGTCCAGACTCTCCCTCCAAATCAAAACACTGTAAATAACCAACAACAGCATTTCCTCTCATTTCAAGCACCTTCAAGCCAATCTTCCTTTGCAATTCACCTACAAAACAAAAGGTAAAGAGCTCATAATTGCAGTGAACTTTCCCTGTTCTCATTTGTGGTGTCTGGCTTCTGCTTTTGGAATTGCTAATCAAGTCAGTAAAGCTGGTAATACATCCAGTCTTACATAAGTATTCCAAGCAGCTGGTCACAATCCCTGCCTCCTGCAACATACTGTAATATTGATTTGCACAGTTTTTTTCCTTTTTTCTCCAAATCTATTCTGACTGCCAAAAAAATATGTTATTTCAGGAATCTATTCCTCTTTTTAAAATTTTTATTAGTTTTTCCCTTTTTCATTTTTTTTAAAGAGACAGATGGACAAGATGTGTGCTAGAACACACGTTAAGTTTCTAAATACACAGGTCAGAACAATGCAACATCTCTGAAATCCATGTGGGTAGGCACCTATAGTTTTTCTATTTACAAATTTATTTAAGCATATTTCAACCTACTTTATATTTTTTGCTGTTTTTAAATTAATAGTGATCAATATGGCAGCTTCGTCTAAAAATATAACACCAAATAAACAAACCACAACACCAAATATGCCGCTCTCACTGCAAACAGAAGACTGCCACTTCCCTGTGAGCTGCACACAAAGACTGAAAGACTGTAGCTGTAAGACAATGGTCTGCCAGAGATGCTTACTCAGCAGGATGTTTGGGATTAAAAAATACTGGTCTATGTGGCTAGATAGCATTGATAACACTAGGTGGAAAATATCTCTTTTCTGATGAAAATGAAAGATTTCCAAAATCCTGTTAACAAACTGAAAAAGCCACACTGTCACAGAGGATAACCTCACATTCCCAATGTCAAGAATGCTAAGAAACCAACTGGAATGAAATGCTTTCTAGAAGCTTGGTTTTCAAATTAGAAGAACAGGTTCCTATTGTAAACTTCATAACAGGAGCTGAAGTTATGCCTGCAGTGGTGCTGAAAAAGTCTCCAAGATTGAGCTACAGCATGAAAGTTTCTAGCTAAGTGAAAACTGCTATGGATGCCATTCAAGCCAAGGTTGAGACTGAATTCTTTTTTATATGTACAATACAGTATGACAGATCTATGAAACAGCCTGAGTCATTCTCAGAAGTTACAGATTTCTTCAGGCTTCTTTAGGTGTGGCCATCAGTAACATTGATTGCAATGTGAAGCATTACATTACATGACATGACACAGTATTGCCCTACGGTCTTTTGCTTTTTCTCCTCTTAACCACTGCCATGAATAAAAGTATTAATGAAATCTAGCAGAATCTTTATACCTGTGCTGCTTTTTCACCATTTATGCAAGGCAAGAGAGATGTTAATTCTGTAAACTGACATAGCAGAGGAGCAATACTAAAAACCTCAGAAAAAGTCAATTCATATCAGCTATGACAATACAGGGTTTTCACATTTTTTCCCTCAAAATGTGCTGGGTTTCCTAATGAAGAGTCCAAGTAACACCCCCATTATATGTTACCATACATGGTAAGATACCCAAACATACTTGCAAAACTCAACTCACTCTCTTAGTATCTTCCTTAAAACACAGCTCTATCTACGAGAAACTTGACAACCTGAAGAACCCATTACAGAACTGAAACCACTGTCATTCCAGTGGCTAATTTTCATCATTTCTTTGTGTTCTTTACATCTTCAATACTAATCTCTTGTCTTAGTGTGCAAGTACTCTAGAGCAGGGGTGTTTTGTTGTCATCTACTGGCACTGAAGCAGTAGGATCAGATACTGGAATGGACTCTAACCACTGGTCTCCCCAGGAACTGCAGGTATGTCCTGCAGAATGATGCAAGGTAATACAGAAGTATGCTTGAGAAACAATGAACCAACCTTGCCTTCAAAAAGATGAGATGAGTAAGGTAAGTATTAATACACACTGTATCTGAAATGGTGTGTATTTGCTCACATACTTCAAAGTAGCTGAAAGATGATGGAATACTTTGTTATTTTGTTTGAATCAAAATTCTAGTAATACTCTTCATGGGGTTAAGAACATGTTCAAGAAAGTTTCACAGGTTTCTTTGACCTTGCTAAAAACAATCAACAAACTAGACAGTATCATGCCCTCCATAAGGTGGGGGAGGGGAACAACTCAGCCATACTGGCCACCAGTTAGGCCAACAGAACCCTCAGAAATGTGACCTGAAAAAATAAACATAATTAATACCAAAAATTATATACAATCTTATCTTAAGCAAATCACTTAAATGGTGAATATTTTTAAAAGCAGCACTAATCATTACAGTCTACATGTTTAATACCTGACATGAGTGAAATAAGTCTTTGTCTAGCCTCATTTGATGCCCTCGGTGTACGAATTCGGTCTATCCACTGGTATTCTGGGTCTTCATTAACTACAAGTTCTTCCACAAATCCATGAATTATTACTGCCCTGTAACACTTAGGAATAGATGTAGCTGTTAAAAAAGAAAAAAAAACAAACACACATATCAAAGAAGTAAGGCATGAGTCTATTAGCCAAGAATTCCCAAAAAATCCACAAAATTACACATAAAAAGTGATGTGAAGGAATCCAGAAAGTAATCCACAAAATTTTCTATGAAATGTGGACATACCCAGCTGGTTTTGTCCTGGAGACCCTGGAACACCAATAACTGTCCAGTGTATCAGTTACAACATGCACCACTATGAAACCTTTTCACTTTATACCTCTTTTAACAGAATATGCACCCAAAGTAACATAATGTGTGTGTGTACATACACTGAAATGCAACTTAAGTTATTTCTGTTGTCTTGAAATATGAACCATAAAAATTTATTAAAAGATAAAAAATAAAAGAAAATGAAAATAAATTTTCTGCGTTTGCTATGGCTTCAATGTAATCTCTGCTAGGCTTATGCAATGAGCAGGTGAAGAAGGGAAACTAACAGAATAGGTAAAGATAAAAAAGACGCAGAGGGGGAAGTTCCAGTAAATATTATTCCTCTACTTACTGCAAAAAAACTTGACTCCACAGGATGACTGCCTAAATCTGTTTAAATCATTGAAGAGATCTACTTTCACCACCACATTGATCTCCCCACGTATACCTATCAATAAAAAAAGGAAAAAGTGAGAAGCTGTATCAGAAAAAACCAAACCAAAACTAGTCCTATTGATTATTCCCTACCATTAGTAATTAATGCACTTTCTATTACCAATTAGTTATTTTTTTCTGCAAAAAATGTGCTATAACCCTGCTAGAACTACTCTGTTCAAATGGCAGTTCCTGTGCAAATTACAGCCTTGGCTAGAGAAGCAGGAACACATTTCCTTGCTATCTCTTTACTGTCTCAGAGGAAACTTCTAATTCTGACAAGTCTTTGAGGCTGAAGCTATGCAAACACCCCTCAAATACCTGCTGCACTGAACAGACTTTAGAAGATGGCACTAGCAAAAAAGAAGCCAGCAACCTTCTGATGCTTGAGTGGCCTCCGCTGCAGTGTGCCAAGTGCTCTCTCTGCTCCTTTGGCCTGTACCATCAGCGCGGGAAGGGCATAAAAATCAGTATCTAAGTGCTGTGACTGTCAAGACATCCTTAGCACAAAAGGTCACAAGTGCTAACTGGGTATAGATGCCTTGATACTGGAGGCCTACACATCAAGATGCTCTGACCAACAGCAAAAAGCTTTTAAATGCTCTCCCTGAAATGCTTTCAAAATTACAGTAAAGCTACTGTCTGAAGTTCAATCCAATGAGAAAAATTATGGTTCTTTCTACAACCATAAGTGGCACAGTAAATGTCTCTAAAATACTTTGACTATGATAAAAGAAATATGATATTACAGATTTTTTTAGATACTTTATTTTTTGGCCACAATTAAACACTACTAATAATTAAATATTTCCTCAACAAACAGCCATTACCTTTTGATGTTTCTACTTTCCTATTCTGAGGTTCTTATTCTTTTTCTGTACCCAGTAACAAAATCATTTTACATATTATATGTTTTGACATATTGAGCACTAAAATTCTTGAGAACTCTGATCTTCAGTGTCATCAGAAGCCTTTATCATGTAAGTATATGACATTCAAACAAAAGCATAGATTGACACTATTGCAATAAAATCACCCAGATTTATCTTGCAAAATACCAATATAAAGACATCTTCAGTTACTACAGCAGGAAGTGCCTCAGGTTCATATATTTTCAAAAATAACCATCCTGAGGTAGAAAAAAAAAAGTAAATAAAAATTTTTAAACATTATATTGTTGGGGGTTTTTTAAGGAAGCATTTGTTACTCTTTGCCAAGGATCAAGCTAACTAGGAACTACTCCTATGAGCATTACAATGTAAGAATTCTCACTTTATTTAAATATAAAAAAGCTGTGTAATACTAAGTCATCTAGAAAAATACAGAGAAATCTAATCCTCTCTGACATACAAGTTGTACACATCCTGAGACAAGTGTTCACACCCAATTAAATTCAAAAGAAAACATACAATAGGAAAATGTGAACAGAGTAAAAGGAAATGCAAGAAGAGTAAACTTAGATTGGATATTAGGAGGAAGTTCTTCACTGTTAGGGTGATGAGACACTGGAACAGGTTGCCCAGAGAGGCTGTAGAAGCCCCATCCCTGGAAGCTTTTTAAGGCCAGGCTGGATGTGGCTCTGGGCAACCTAATCTAGTGGAAGGTGTCCCTGCCAGGCAGGTGGGCTGGAACAAGATGACCTTTAAGGTCCCTTTCAACTCTGGCAATTCTATGATTCTATGAACTTCACTGAGAGCGTTATCAGGCACTGGAACAGGCTGCCCATGGGAGGTAGTGGAATCACTGTCCCTGGAAGTGTTCAAAAAACATGTACATGTCGTGCCTGGGGACATGGTTGAGTGGTAAGCAAGCTAGTGTTGGGTGGACAGGTGGACTCAGTGATCTCAGAGGTCTTTTCCAACCACAATGATTCTACGATTCTATTCTATGATTGTGCAGTTAGGTCATTTAATTCACACTGGATAATGAGCAAGGGTAGTAATAGCAAATGCATAGATGTTCTGCAATAAGATATTCAAGCAGCAAGCTAATTGCTGTAAATTGACCTTGACTTTCTGGGATGAAGTTATGTTTCATTAAAACCAAAGGCAAAAATATCATTAACTGCATTTTCTCATACCTTCAAGCTATTCTGATGAAATCTACCTGGCACTGAGAGCACTTTCTGCAGGGAAAGGGAATTTCATCCTGTACTTTATGCTGAAGATGCGTCATATCCTGTCCCTCTATCTGAAGTGAAGTTCATCCCACATCCCAGGAAGGCACACCCCAAGTGATTTCAGCAAAAGTATACTCTTTTAGTAAACACATAGTAATTGGAAAAGTATGTTTGGGTCTTTTTTTATTTTTAAATCTTAATTTTGCAGTAACTATTTTAAATACCATGTGAAAATTTTTTCCACTTGTCACAAGTTTTATGGAAGGCATTCTGCCAAGCATTAGTCAGATCCACTATGCCAGAAATTTTCTCCTCTCAGAAACAAGGAAAATAATGCCAGAAAAGTAGCTTTCCAGCTCCCAAGGCTAAAATTATTACCGGTTTCTGAAGACAGCTTAGAGAAATTAAGACTGTAAGAAGCAGATTGCATCTCAAAGAACATTTGTTTTACTTTGAATTAGCCAATCTTACCATGAATAGTATCATAAATTGGAAACCATCCCGAAATAACTGTAGCTGCTTCGCTGTAGAGCAAAGGATCAATATCTATGTACACTTTGCCAATGGCATCATTAGCACTGTAGGTATCGTGGTCAAGAACTGTGATCTGGAGAGGCTCATCTTGTAGCTCTTCATCATCTACCTGGAAACAAAGATTAACATGGAATCTGAGCATTTTTTTGAAAATGCAAGGAAACATTGCCAAAAAATAAATGCAAAAAAGAGGATAGTTAGTTATGTACAGTGACCAGATACAGATAAACCTGTACTTCCATTTCCTGTACCCAAACAATCCATTTGCTTATTTCTGAATTTACCCTTCACAGACTGGTGAGATCCTGAAACCATTTATCACTGAGAGAAGAACAGAAAAGCAAGATTACAGGGCTCAAACATTTTAAAATTCCATATGATTTGTTTCGGTCACATTCCCTAGACTGTCTACCCACCTCCACAATACATACTTTCCATTTTAAAAATGAAATTTTAAGGTGAAGCATCTTAAAGGACTATTATACTCTGAAGTTATGATTATAACTCAGCCTTTCAAACTGGTCAGCAGCTTAAGAGAATATAAGACACTTTATACAACCCACTGTAAAAATTCAGTAGTTTCACACAAGCAAAATTACTCCTTTAAAAAATACAAGCATATTCATGCTGAAATCTGAAAGCTTCATTCATAATGCTATTTTCCTCTCACTTTCACCTGTGTCTTGTCTTTTTTAGTATTACCCAGAATAACATTTGAGTTAGATCCAATCTGGCAAGCTTTTATCTTAACAGTCCTAAAATGCTAGGAAGACGCCTTTAGCAAACAAGGTGTAACTGTAGGTAGGTTTGCCGAAAAGGCTTCATGTGTATTTAAGCAGACATATACTTCACTCCTCAAAACTCAGTGTGTATATAGATACAGGCAAACTCTTCAAAAATACTTACTTCAAATTTGAACCACTCAGAATTCCACTGAGGATTAAGTGATTTGGGATACACATCTGTCTTAAAAGTTGTATTTCCAAATTTTACCTAAAAATATAAGCATTCAATTATTATTAATAAATATTCATCAACTTAGAAACTCATAAAATTATACCTGCAAATAATTCAAATATTTATTTTGAAGATAAATTATTTTCTTATCAGAGACCCTTTTAAAAAATTGATTCATATATATATCTATATCAGTAACTTTCCATGTATCAACAACACTTCCAATAAATGTCTCACTATTAAAATTGTTTCTTTTCCTCCTCAATCACTGAAGAGATAAAGAACATTTATATTGGCTGTTCAAAGTCACTTGGTATACTCTCTTTGCCTTCTGTTTAGAAACACTGTAAGCATAAGTATTCTATTTATATACTGGTAGTTTATGTCCTATTATTTTTTTCTCTAGGGTTTCCAAATCAGCTTTATTGACAATTTATAAAAGAAATCTTGAAAAAATGTAAAAATCATTAATTTATTTCTTAAATTTAAGAAATCTCCTCAGATACACACCAGAAAATAACTGAAACCATCTCCATTAATTGCAGTCATGACACACTGGACATATATTAGTAAATTTGGAGCAGCAAGGAGGAAGCAGTTTACCAGTTTCCATTCCTTTCTTAAAACACAGAAAATTCCAGAAAGCACATAGCAAAAAACTTAGAGGGACTACATTATCTATATACAGTCCTCTTTATAACCCTGTTACCTCCAGTTACTGAAGATTAAATATTCTCCATACTGACTAATGTACCTTCAGCTATATAATAGCCTATTCCAGGAATCTCCATTTGGTGTCCATAGGAATCTACTTCAGGATGACCTCATTTGGTTGGGTGGGTTTTGTTTGTTTTCTTAAAAAAAAATTAACTGGTTTTTTTGTGTGTGTGATGCTGCATACATCAAAAAAACATGCTGCAAAGTGCAAGAGCCTTTATTTCACTGCAGCTTTCATTCTAAACCATTTACAAGCACTTTCTAGTTCTCTGAATGTTGCCTCTCAAAATAATTAGTACTACTTAAAAATATATAAAATCACGGGTTTGAATTGGTTCAAGATTCTTAAGAAAATAATGAGTGTGTTGATATAAAAGAAATGCTGCAGTTAAAGAGCTGTGGATTTTGAATACTGTTTTCTTTTTAAAAGTCTAAGTGGATTTTGGAGGCTAAATTTAGGCTTAACTTTTCAGAACTGTATAGCAATTCTCTTAACTTTTGCTAAGGAAAGTATTAAATACACACTATACATTTCACTAATAGAGTGATTATTTTGCATAGGTGCATACCTCAACTCTGAGACTCTGCACTTGCTTAAGTACATGCAGCTCATTTCAAAAGCCTAAAGCACTGCAGAACTGGACCAGGAGTTCACTCCGACCTCTATACATATAACCACATGCACCTCAGTCAGCACAGCTCTGTATAGCATTTGTAACCAAAGACACAAATAAAAAAAGAGTGGCCTCCCTATTTAATTAAATGAACAGTAATGCTTTTCAAAAAGAAGTTACTTCAAAGTAAGCTTTAAAGTTAAAAGCCAGAGGGGTATCAAAACAAAGAACTAAGCAACCTGAGCATAAAAAAAAAATCTAGCTATCAAAAGGTGGATGCAGCCTACATGCATGCAAAAACCTAACAGCACTGCCACTTGGAGTGTGAGTTCATCACACACAGCAGCCAAAGTGCTACTGCTGCAAGTTTTAGCTGACCTACCTTATACACCAGAGGCTGCCAAGACAACATCCCACAGCTCCACCCAACCTATTTTTACACCTTATCTAGGGAGTGAATTAGTTCCCGTGGAGCCTCAGGCAGCTATAACTGAACTTCATTACTGAAGCTAGTTCATTAAAGGTAGTAGAGATAATCAAGCACAACACTACTGTCCCCTGTACAAATTCAGAAGCACAATTACAGAAGAAACTATGCTAATTTCATTCTAGATTTATATTAGAAAATTTATCATGGAAATTAAATGATAGTAATTAGCTAGTTATCTTAAAATTACTTCAGCTTTTCGTTTTTATTCAAGTAAAACGTTTTGTCAAGGTTTGCAGCAACCTTACACTGAAAAATAAAATAATAGTTTCAAGATCAACTTACTTTGACATAAATCTCACTTGCTGCCTTGCCTACTCCACTTGTGGAAAGAGTAGTTCAGAGACTCTCTAAGCAACAGTCCTAAAACCAAGGCTCCAACTACATATTTCTTTAGCCTTATTTGTGCCAAGACATTAATGAAAAAACACATTAACTTAGTTACGCTAATTGATCCTTCTGAAAATTTTGTTTTCCTTTTCTGCTAAGCTGGTCTTTAATCATATGAATTTCCAAATGTATTTTGCCAAACAGCTACTCAGACAATGGGGCTGGCACAGATGGTGCAGGGCTGGGCACAAACAACCAACAGCAGAGGAGAGCTTTTTCTCCTCAAGGCAGCTTAAAAGCAGGCCAAACGAAACTCATTAGAGAATGGTATTTTCTATCCCTGCTTTCCCTGTCTCCTAGAAGCACTCATCAAGTTGCTGTAGGCTATGTATTAATCCGATTTAAAATAACTAGAGAAATGTTTATAAATTAAATAATGACTGATGAAAACATCTGAAACCAACCAGTGAAATACTAACTTCACTGATTGTCATTCATGTAGTAAAACAGAACTGTGTACTGTTTCAGCTCCATTGAAAATCATGAGAAATACATTTTCACTTCATTACTCAGTTAATGTCCCACTATGCAATGTGCTTAGTGTAATCATCGAACCAAATCAGGACTTACAAATCCAAAATCTATTTGGATATAAATATTATCAGACTTTTCAATGTATACAGTTATGGGAAGACATTCCATCTTCAAAGAATCACAGAATGGCAGGAGTTGGAAAGGACCTCTGGAGGTCATCTTGTCCAACCCTCCATCTAGAGCAGGCTGCACATGAATACATCCAGCTGGGTTTTGAAAGTCTCCACAGAAGGAGACTCCATCACCTCTCTGGGCAGTCTGTTTCAGTGCTCTGCCACCTTCAACAGAAACAAGCTTTTTCTCATGTTCAGATGGAACTTCCTGTGTTCCAGTTTGTGCCTGTACCCCTTGTCCTGTTGCTGGGATCCACTGCTAAGTGCCTGGTCCCATCCTCTTATTCCCTGCCCTTTAGATATTAATAGACACTGGTAAGATACCCTCTCAGTCTTCTCCAGGATAAACAGCTCCATGTCTCCCAGCCTTTCTGCATCAGAGAAGTGCTCCAGTCCCCTAACCACCTCTGTAGCCCTCCACTGGATTCTCTCCAGTAGTTCCCCATCTCTCTTGAACTGGGGAGCCCATAACTGGACACAGTACTCCAGATGTGGCCTCAGCAGGGCAAACTAGACAGGGAGGAGAACTTCCCTGGTCCTGCTGGCCACACTTTTCTTAATGAGCCCCAGGATACCACCAGCCTTTCTGGCCATGAGAGCACACTGCCGGTTCATGATTACCTTGTCCACAAAGCTGTGCATTTGTTGTCTTCCTACCTTAATTCCAGTATTGTGCCAACCTCAATTAGTGTTTATGGTAAAAGCATGCATTTAGATAGCATTCCAATTTTAAACAGCTCTTGCTTTTTATGAGAGTATCACTTGTGAATCTATGGAATGTTACTGAAATGATCTAAGTTTTTCATATATAATGAATCATAAAACAGAAGGATCACATCAGCTGATTTTACTGTCCTTTCCTGAGAAGCACTCTCTATATTGCCTGTTAACTATGTGAATGTAATGACCGTTGAGGTTACATACTATTGGTGTAATTAAGTGATTTAAACATGTAAACAATACTTAGTATTTGTCCAGTAAAAATCCTCTTCGTAAATATTTTAGTATTTGAAATGTTTTAAACAGAAATGTGAATATTTGCCTTAAAAGCAACGTCTGTACAACCACGCTGCCCTTCATATACTCGGACATACAAATGACTTAAATATATTGTTACTACTTCTCCGCCCTGCTTCCAACACCTCTGCCAAAACCTGAAATGGATTCCATTTGGCTGCCATATCAACAAGAGCCATTCATTACCAGTCTCCAGTCAAGAGAGGCTAAAAAAGAGCATAATATTTCTAAACCGCGATTCAAATTATACACGACTGTCACTTAAAAAAAATTAAAAATAAAAAATCCCAACCAAAGGTAAACCAGAAAGTGCTTTACAAACAAACATCCCTGTGGACACGGGCTCAAGGAGCTCCTTGCCGTTTCCGCAGCGACTCTCCCAGGCACTCTCACCCACCCCCGCGGCTAGCCCACGTCCTCCCCGCGCAGAAGGCTGCGATCAAAGGATTATCCCTCAGACCAAGCTCGGGGAGGCTCAAAACGCGTCCCAGGGCGGGGCCGCCCAGAGCAGATACGACTAGCAATGTCCCGGTAGCTCTCTGCGGGCAGCGTACGTGACCGCGGCGCCACCTGTCACCGCAGGATGGCCGACCCAGGGTTAGCGGGGGGCGTCTCTCACGGACGCGACAGCTTCCCCCACCGAGGTCGCCGCTGCGGGGCCCGGCAGGTGCCTCAGCCCCATGGAGTCGGCAGCAGGTGCGCGGGCCCGAGGCGCGAGCCGGCGGGGCCGCGCTTCTTCTCCTGCTCTTCCTCTTCTCCCCCCACCGGCCCAGAGTACAGCGCCCCTGCCGCAAACCTCCACGAAGGCGTCGGTCAGGTCGCTGGCGCGGTCCATCACCGGCAAATGGCGCCCTGCCACGATTTTGACCTTCAGCTTCCCCGGCATCTTCCACCGCCTCCCGCCGGCTGCAAGGAGAAAACAACAGCGCGTGTCCCATGGAGCGGCACGGCGCGGGGAGGGGAGGGGAGAGGGGGTGGCGGGGGAAGCGGGAGAGCGGGCGCGCATGCGCCACCGGGAAGCAACGGTCTGCGGCTGCCCGCCCATGGCCGGCGCCGCTGCCCGGACCCTGCGCCGCAACGGCCGCCGGGCACGCGCACCGTGACGCAAGCCGTCGGGGAGGGAACGGCAGTGGGGCGCATGCGCTACTTACTGAGTCACCAGCACAGGCAGTTGCAAAGTAGTGTAGGGAGGGGTGGTGGGAGTAGATAGCTCTCTATCCCCTCAAGGCGGCGGTGGCGGTTAGGTCTTGCTGCACAGCTCACATCTGCCGCTATTGCCCCGCCCCTACGCCAAGATGGCGGCCCGGGCACGGAGACCCTAACGGATAGTCGAACGCCTACTTCTCGATGAGTTCCACGCTATCGCTGTGGTGGCGCTTTTAAGAGAGCTTGAGCGCTGGGTCATCGATAGCCGGGACTGTGGTGGGCTTGACCGGGACCGTTACTAGCTGCCTTACAGCCGGGCAGAGACCGCTCCCGCTCTCTTTCCCCCCATCCAGCCTTGTGTCTGTAGCTCTGCGGGTCCTGGAGCCGGGTGTCGCGTCAGGCGCTCACAGTCCCCGGGCTAGGCTGCACAGCATCCTTGGCCACCGTGAAGGCCTTGCCTTGGGGGCTCCCACGGCTCGGGTCTCCTCCGCCTCCAGCCTTCCCCGAGGAAGGAGTTGATGCAGTCGCGGGCTTGAGAGTCCGTTAAAAGGGAAGTGAGGAACATTTGTGCATCTCCAGGCACTCGGTGAGGTAGTTGGTGGTTTTGTTGTTTTTTTTTTTCTCAATCAAAGACATATTTCCAGTATTTGAGGGATTATGAATAGATTAAATGGAATTTAGTTATCAGAAATAGGATTTGATATGGTTCATGTAGCCAGGTTTTGACTTTTTGATGCCTGAAAAGCTCTTTGTTTAGGAAATAGTGCAGTGGAAGCTTGGAGCAAACCAAAGGAGTGGGGCAGGCCGGGACTTGCATCAGACGTGTGTATGCGAGTGGGATTATGAAACCAGGTTGCATGAGAATCAGTAGTCTTGGGTTGTACTGCTGCCATAGTCATGAACAGTAGTATAAAAGAACCCTTGTGTTTTGATTAAGCATTCCCCAGATGTTGAGCCAAATAGTAAATCTGGTTGGATTATTTTCTCTTCTTTCTAATCTTACAAAAAGACTAAATAATGTTAGAGGCTGGAATGTGATACTGTAAACACAAGTCATATGAATGAAATACAGTAGCAAGTGGCACAGCAAATTAATGTATCCAATATTTTTGTCTATCTGTCCTCCAGCTAGCTGCATTAACCTCCCTAATACAGATCTTCCTCTCTTTAGCTCATTTTGAAGTTATCTTTTGAACTGTTCATACTGTTGCTAGCATCCATAATATCTGTGTAAATTATAAACAGGCTAGATGGATTGTGTTTCTTTCTCATTCATTCTTGTTGAGTAGAGTACTGGAACGTATCCTGCTTCCAAGGCAGGATAGGGTGAAGAGCCAAAGACTCGTGAAGGGAATCAAAACCAGTACACAGTATTAATGTTAAGGTTAGTTTACACCAGTAACTGTTTAAATGGAATCTCCTTATCTTACCTGCTTAAATGTAGTTTTGGCTCACAGAATCGAGCCGTTACAGAACATATGAACTGAATATTTAATCTGGGTAAGACTGAACTGAAAAGTGTAAGCTAGCAATACAGCAAATGTGTTCTGTTTAAGGGCATTTGGGCTATGGCAGCAAATTAAACCCTGAATGACACAAACCCCCCTGAATTTGGTGTGTTGTGGGTGCTAGGCCCTCAAATGTGCCTGTAATCTACTATCTTACTTGTTAACATAGCCGTTCCTATGTCTTAACTTCCCACTTAGTAGAAAGCTACCCAGGAGTAGACTAAGCTACAAAAAGCCAGATTCTTTGTTGCTCTTGCTAGATAGAGCATTGTTTGGTCTTCATTAATTGGTGGTGTACTGCTTCATAGCCGAAGATTTAGGGAGTGTAAAATAAATTCTTGAACACAAGTGAAAACAGGGTAAAAGTAAAGTTTGCACATGTTCTTTTTTAATACTCCACTAAGTATTTATTTGCCTCTTTTCCTAGCTAAGGTACAACGTAACAATCAGGAAACACTCTGCGGTTGCTGAGACTTTACAGCATGTCTTGTGATAAGTAGGAATTTTTTTCAGCTTAGAAGGACAGGAATCCCTTGAAAAAAAAGTTTAATTTGGAAAAGGAATTTCTAGCCCATTAAACAAAAGATTGAAACTGTCTCGAACGTTACAAGCTAGAGGACACAAATGTAGTTTAGTTCTGTCTCTTTAGGGATGGGTAGGTGCTTATGGTGCCAGGGTCCTTCTAAACCTCTCTTTTCCCCTCTTTTTTCACTGAACACATTAAACTGTAAAGGTCTTCGCTGTTCATCGGAGATTGGACAATTTGCCTGACTAATGGCCAGTTAATACAGTGAATAACTGGCTAAATGCACTGCCTTGTTACATGCAGTAGCTACAGTTTGAGACAGTCCTTGAACAATTCAAGCATTCTTGTACCAGACGCTTGCAGAAGGGGAAACAGTTCAGAGAACATCTAACACTGTAAACTATTCTCAGCAGGTTCTTGTGAACCTGCAGCCCTCCTGACTCTTAAAGAGCTCTCTAATTTTCCCAGACAATCCACCTCAATGCTTCTTATTCTCAAACTTTAAAAAAAGTTTTTAAAATGTTTTTTCTGAAGTTAAAACTATGGGGTTTTTTTCTGATGAAATACATACCTGTTTTTGTCTTGTCCACTGAACTTTGAGAACAGATTATCCTCTTAGAAATACTAGAAGACTTTTACTGGATTAGACTGGTAGTAACTGGTACATACTCTTTAGGTAATCTTTTGTTGTTAATTTATAGCCTCTGGGCCAGTAGGATCCACAAGTTAACTACCTGCTTTGGGGAAAAAAATAACCTGCTTTTTATTTTGAAGTTACAAACTGATTTTACTTGTGACCTACTGTGTCTTATGAGAGAAGGAAAAATTGTTTCCTTTATCCACGCAGAGTTTTCTATTGATTAATTTTTAGGGATTTACCATCTCACTGTTTTGGGTTTTTTAATTAATTTGTTTCAAATCAATAATTTTCATTTTTCCGTTCTTTCTTCAGATTTTTTTTCCATGCCTCTGAACATTCTTTTGAATTTTCCCTGAAGAAAGACTCTCTGAAGAGGCCATGTGCTTTCTTAAAAGTGTAGTATCTCAAACAAGAAATAAAGTTCCAGGGAAGCTTTAGTATTGCTGCTTAGTGAACATCTTCCCCTCTCTAGGATTAATGCAATGCATATTTCTTTCTCAAAAAAGTCTCTCTCTAAGGATCCACCTTTTCAAGGGAGTTTTTTAGTAGTCAAAGGACACCTGTTTTGGAGAACCTGTTCAAATCTGTTTCTCAGATGCTTGGAAGGATCAATTAGATATGATTTAATGCATTAAGAACCCTGCTTAGTGTATTATACCTGTCTTAGGGCTGTGAACTTTCCATGCTGCCAGAATGAGATCTGTCTTTCCATAAATTGGCATGTTACTTAACATATTTCATGCCAATAGCATCCAGTTCTCTAGCACCAGCAGCAATTTACAGAGAGTGAAATGTAGGAGGGACTCAGCTGAAGGTTGAATCAAAGCCCTAGGAAATACATACTTTTTGAGGTATCTAAAATAGCATGAGATTTCCTTCTGTTTTAGGCAAATGATGTTCAATATAATTAATATATATGAAACTAAAGCTAATTTATCAGTAATATGCATGCCAGAAGTCCACAGAAAATATTACAAGGTGTGTTTTCATCATAAGGGGAAAATAAGACATCTGACTTTGCACTTTACTATCAACTTTTCTTGCTGAGTTTTTTCCCTTCTGCTTAAAAGGGATGTTTTAGGAGGTTGTGACAATAGAAGTCATGTTTCAGCAAGATAACAAGTATGTTATGCTTAAAGAACAACTATTGTCTTATTTGGGGAGGTATTGTCATGTATTAAATGGCATTGTAACCCAACTACAAACCAAGACTACTGCTAATTACAATATTGAAGACATCTTGTGTGGAACAGTGAGTGTCATAAAAATAGAGTTTTGTATGGAGAAGTTGGGAGATTTTGCCATCTAAATGTAAAGATCCATGTACCCTTCCTTTTCCATTTGTCAGTATGATAGGATTTTGCTTGTGCTTTTTCTGCTCAGCTGCTAGCTCAGTGAATGCTTGGGTTTCCAACTAAGAGAGATTTCCTTTGTAGTAGACATGTATGTTCAACCCTTAGTTTAAAAATCGATGCTCCAAATAAAAGGTTTAGCCCATAACTTCAGTCACGCTGATAAATCAGCATGATCTATCACTTTAGGGTATGTTTCAATTGTATTGTCTTACAAGCCTTCTTCAAGATAGAGATTAGGAGGTGGTGGTCTAGGCTTTCCTCAGGTTACAGCACGACCTGAGATGTGGTAGGCTGTGTGTTAACCATGGGGAAAAGTGCTTTTTGATTATATTACATTGAGCTGATTTGAACAAAAGTGAATGGAAAAGTTTTTTGGGGTTGGTTGGTTGGTTTGTTTGTTAGTTGAAACACACCAAAGAGACTTTGTATCTGTATTTGCTTATTAGCATTCACAGAAGATGCTGGCTCCTTTTCTGCTGCAGTTACTATGATAAGTAGCCTTTGAAGCAGGAGTCTTTGTCAACTACTATCAACAAAGAGAACTCCACAGTGCCAGGTTTTTGGTTTCTGAAAAAATGCTAGTATTTCTTTGTAAAACTATGTGTTTCAAAGCAATCTGGCTGAAATCTACAGGACACCAATCCAAAATTTTTTAATAATGCTAAGAGGGGTCCTATATTCAGAGTGTTTTTTATATATATATATGTCTTCAGTAAAGGACCCTTGTATCTCACCAAAAAAAAACCCCAAACAAAAAAACCCCAAACACATTAAAAAACCCCCAGACAACAAAAAAATAAAAAAAATCTTATTTCCACTGTGCTATGCTGTGTGCCCACTACAGGGCTTTACACAGGGGCAAGATCCTGTTTGCTTTTATTTATTATTGCCTGTATGTATTTCATGTGGCATTGCAACCCCAAATCCCTCTCATTAGCTTAGAAGATATGGAGTGAAATCCAGTCTCAATAGAATCAGTAAGGTGAAACTGTTGTCACTGAAATGGAGATGGGTTTTATTATGAACTCCTGGGGGGAACAAAGATCCATTAATGAGGTTTCTGATTTACACTAGAGGAGCTCACTGTAGTCAGCCTGTTTAAACAGAAGATTAAGAGAAATATTAATGCATATTACTATCTACATGAACAAATTCCTGCTACCATAAGGGCCTCTAATATAGAAGACATGATAAGGAAAGGATGGAAATCTGAGCAGGACAAATGAAAACTCAAAACGTGTAGATGTGACTAATGGAAACATGAGTTGTCATTAAACAGGTGATCAAAACTAGACATTTTTAAAAAGTCATTTGGAGCACTGAGAATCTCTAGTTCCGTCATTGAGATTGCATTTTTTTTTGCTGACCTATGAGAGAGAACAAAAAAGTAGAAGGCCCATGGCCTTGTGAAGATGTGAACTACATGAAGCGGGAAAAGTGACTGGGCAGGCTGCAGTCCTTCCTGATTGTTACTTCGCAGCTCACTCAGTCCCTCCCTGGTCCTATGCATAGAATGAGTGGAGTGTTAGCCTGGAGACAGCTGCAGAAGGAAGCTGTGAAGGCAGCCAGTAAATGGGAGCTAACTAGTGCTTGAGCCAAAAGGTTCATTTTGATTCTCAGTTATTTGGGGAGGATCTTATAGGGTTAGTTTTGCTGACTTTATCCTACTTTGCCTAAAGCTGCATCTCTCAATAATGTTTTTTAATCTTGATGCTGCAACTATTGAGTAAAAATCTGATTATAGTTAGTGATTTCCTGATAGAATTAAAGTATGTGATATGAGTAATGGTACATTGGTGCTTTACTTTTGTCCTGAATGTGTTCAAAGTCATTCTCAGGTTAATGGAACTAAGTTGAACTGACATGGTGATAGATGATAATGTAGTCTATTCTTTTATATTATATAGGAACTGAAAGCAGAACTTACTTGGAGACAGTATCTTAAAATTTTTTTTTTAAAGTTAAACATTGTCAGGAAATTTCAATACTGTACTAGTGATACAACAGATATATCCAGATAAGTGTGCTAATACCTTATATTATGTATGAAAAGTCTATCATTCCATTGGTATTCTAAAATATTATGTAGATGTAGTGAATTGAATAAAACTTGGTTGGCCTTTGAGGAAATAAAGAAGCCAAGAGCTATTCTCAAGGCTTACATTAAGAGAGTCAAAATAAGGTCCAATATGTCTCTGTCCTAGAATTATACTCCTGAATTGTTTATATACACTTGTTTCCTGGATGTCAAATTAAGGTATTTCCTTTGGAAATGAGATCTCAATGCTTCATATTCTTTTGAATGTGCCATCTTTCCAATGGTCTATGCAAGTCAATCTTCTGCTAACTTAGACAGCTTGAGATTGGGTCAACACCAAGCAATTTGTAAGAACAGAGAGCCATCAAAATAGTTTATTTTGTGTTGTTATTGCTGTACGAAGGTCTCCATTTCCACAGACACTTAGAAGACATGGCATAAAATAAATATTCATTAAGAAGGGAATTTGGCTCACTGGATCTGATGTCATGTTCTCAGTAGTAGGATATCATTTATCTTTCTTACAGTTCTGTGAGGGAAATAACATTGCATGTGACTTTGAGTGTTTTATGAGCAATGAGTGGCAATGGCATAATTGGGATATCAGTTCAGAGATTGCAGCAGAATCCTGTGTACACGTGCTCTAGCAAAGAGATTTAGTTGCAAGCAGTACAATAAAAATAGCTATTCAGACTGCTTCACCCTTACAAAGCCCTAGTTAATTAGTCAACACCTAGTTAATAATTTAATTAAATGTAATTGTCAGCAGCGGGATTTGTATCATTAGAAGATAATTAGTCCTTCAGTGACACTTTCAACATTTCTACCCTTCCTCCTTTTAAGGGTTGATACAGAGAAATTAATTATTTAAGTGTGATTGTAATATGTATTAGACCTTAGGCAGTTACTGAAATGGTTATATTTGCTGTGGGGTTTCTTCTGCTTAATGTTGTTGGTATTTTCCTTTTTCCTGTGTAAATGTAATCAATACATCATTATTCAGGTACCATCCCAAAACATGGAAATATTAATGAATGTGTATATTTATATATTGAAATTACTGTCAGGATCAAAAATGATGATTCTGAAGTTTTGAAGTAGGTTAATGCTTACTAAAGCTATGGTCCTCATAGTTTGTTTCATCAACAGCTATGGCACAGGCAGCAAGAGTACATACATACTGCTCAGCAGCTCAGGCTGGCTCTCTAGGAGACTATTTTCAGTATAGTAACTCTGCACAAACTGTCCATAGGGTAGTCTTCAAGATACTTCACAGGATAATGCAAGTTATTTCCTGGTGCATTAAAGAGATTAAATTGGATTACAATCAAAACAATAATCATGTGATACCTTTTCTTCTTTTCTTCCATTTGGAATAGAGATGATGATGTGAGTTATTAAACATTAAATTTTTAATGGTTTGCTTCATCATTGTGCTTTTGTTGTTTCTATGTTGAGTTTTGTTTTTCAGTAGCTTGTAATGCCTTACATTCGGCTTCTTAGAAAAGTGGAATGCAGGCTTGTGTCTACTACACAATGATACTCATTTGCTGTCAAAATATCTGTTATGGGGGGTGGTGTTGGGGGGGTGGTGTGGTTTCACATGGTTTATTTTAAGAGTTTAAGGATCAGGCCAAGCCAGAGGAGACAGAAGGGACTTACAGTCTGAATGCTGCCTCCTCCTTGAGTACATTGGAAGCAGAAAAACAAAGCTCCTAACTCAGACTGGTAAAGTTAACTTAAACTGTAAACCAAAAGTAATATCCTTGTAGTTTGCTTTCCATCACCATTCAATTTGTGAAAAGTATGTCTTACTGATGTAGGAAATTAAGTCAAGCTCAGCTTAGAAAGTGGTCATGCACCTCGTGGGAATGAACTGTGGGGATCTGTGATTGCAATGAAATGAAGCACTTCACAACCTAGATTAGAAAAACTCCTTCCAGGCACATAGTGGTGGTGGAAAAAGGTGAACAAATAGAAGAAACTGTTCTTTTCTTATCCAGAGATCTTGGGGGAAATGGCCTGGGCAGGTAGCCTCAACTAGAAGTCCCAAGTTAATTTTGTGTTTTCTACTGAGAATGTGCATTGTGTGATGTGGCAAGAGAAGGGTGCTGCTGCTACAGGGTTTGAGGCTGTGCAGTAGGGTTAGTGGTAAAATCTTATGCTATATTGGAAGCCCCACAGAAGTCGAAAGTGAAAAAGACTCTCCTTAATCATGGTTGAAGAGCTCTTGGAGCAATAAAGATGACTACTTCTAATAAAGCAGATTCACACTTCAAAAAAAAAAATCCATATATATATAACTGCAGATTGGTGTAACTGAATTACATACAGTGGAAAAGGAGGGAAGGTGGATAGTTTTGGTCCTGACCCATTCTTTCTTATCCAACTGGAATTAATCCACTTAACTCTCTTGAGTGCTAGCTATTGGAACAAACTCTTTATAGTCATTACTTAACACCTTACTTCTTAAGTAAAAACTCTTGTAGAGGAAAACCTGGCTAAGTGAAGTAGAATCCTGTCGTCTCTGCTTGTTCTTTGAGTACTATCTTCATTCATTCCTGGCAGCGTTGCATTCAATGCTGTGTTTGACCCTGTTACGGGCAATTTATAGAGCTTTTGAAATATGAGGACAGTGTCTTCCAACTGCCTTCAAAGTACAAAAATTCCCATTTATCAGGCTTGCTCTGCCTTTCACTGCTTTTATGTACAGAAGAATTACAGTCATCACCTTGGACTGTCTTGATGGCAGCTGAAGAAGGTACTGCTTTGATTTTAGCAACAAAGATTACAATGAACAGCACAACTTGAGAAAAAATATGCTAAGTACATTGCTTAATTATGCATCATAACTCTGTAAAATGACTGAGCATCTTCAGTGCATGAAAGTTAAATACAGACCTTAATTAGGCAAGGCAGGGGCAATGACATCACCCACCAGGGTGCCATCCCACAGCACCCAAACGAGAGGTGAGTGGATCCAGTGCTGGAAAGAGTTCAGTTAACAAACCAGTAATTAGCAATTGGATCTCTAGTAACCAGGCAGGTTGAAAGTCAAGACAAGGCAGCAAGGCAAGGTTGTGATCTGCAAGGCTGGATGCAGCCAACCCACCAGAGCTCTCAGGCGAGGACTAAGGAAGGTGCAAGGGCAGGGACCTGAGCCTATGCCCAGCTCCTTGCCCAGGGCAGGGGCAGAAGCTGCAGAGGCCACAAGTGAGTTTTTTTCACCACTTATCTGTTTTCACAAAAGCTGTACAGCTCTGGCACATTAATGCTCATTTTGGATGCTGACAATTGAAGACTGAGGAGAAAGGTGGAAGAGATTACAAAGGAGAGATACGGAGGAAGGTGGACACAGGCTGGTGAAAGCAATTGGATCTGGTCTAATTGTGTTGGTGTGTTCAGTGCCCTGAGGAGGGTACACTGTTGAAGTTGTAAGCTAAGGTAAGTAGGCTGCTGACTAGCACAAAAGCATCTAGGAGAGAGGAAATTGTGCTAAAATTAAAAATTAATTCCTGTTTAACACAAAATAAGGAGGCACCATACTGTGATTTTTAAGGAGTAACAAAAAATTCCTCTCTACAGTAGCCAAGAAGAGCTTTCCTGTACACAAGTATGTGATTGCCATCTCATGAGAGCTGTGTCCTACAGTTTAAGTAAGAAGTACAGTTTGGTTTAAGAAAGAGATCTGCTATGTTGCCATTAGTAAATGCAAGGACTAAGAACGGACCTGCCTTGGCTAATTTTAACAGTCTGAAAGAGGCAAAGAGAAATGAATATTCTAGTAGATCTATCCTTATTTTTAGACATGTTTACTAATTTTGTGTCTTAATTCTACGCTCTCAGTCTTGATATCTCATAAATGACTTTCAGTAGTATGATGACCTAGAGGTTTTCCTGATTTTTTTTTTTATTGATGACCCCTCCACCAAAGAAAGGCAAGTGAGATTGATCTAATCGCTTTGCAGAGACAAGCCTCCGCATCTAAATTTTGCAAAGGTCAACCAACCAAAGAATTCATTGCAAAGCATAACTGTGACCTGCAGGAAAAGGCTTTGAATTTTTGAAGGCCTAATTCTCACACAGCTTCTGAATGCAAAGAGTTAACTGCTATCACCTGGAGTATCATATGTTATTCGTGGCCTTTCTTTCCAGTGATTTTCCATTTATGCCAGAGATTATCTCGATGCACTATGTAGGTTTCAGTACTTTAAGTCAACAAATTAATCATTTCATCAGCCTTCATTTTGGAGGATTGTTTTGAAATTAAAGCAGACCTAATATTATTTTAACCTTGTTATTGTTTGCTTTTGTGGGGAAACAGCTTCATAACATTGATCTTCAAGTTTAAAAAAGCACAGACTGTTTCAGATAACATTTTTCTTGTGATATCTGCCATGTAAGATCTTTCATTATAAAAACATGAATGTAGCACTTGGGTTTGTTTGTTAGGTGTCACTGACATAAAACAACACACGAACTATCACAATAGATGAGTTATATTGCAGATTGCTTGTTTGAAGTGATTTATAGGCACTGATAAGGAGAGTGGTAGTTGGTGTGGTCAGGCTACTCGTAGTCAAAAAGATCTAGGCAGTGGTCAGGGGGGAATTGCTAGAAGCGTACTTCTTCTTCTCCACAGGCAATCATTCTAATGCACCTGTTATTGAGTGTTTGAGATGCACATGTTTGATCTGTTTGACTGTCTCTGGTACTCCTCTGAGCCAGGAATTCTTTGCTTGGTGCATTAGACAGACTGAAACATGAGTAAGGGTGAGGCAAAATCTCTTCAGGAGTGATGTTACCAAGCTAGGCGAACTAAATAGTAAAATGTGGAAAGGATGATGACTCCCCCTGTCATTTTAAATAGTTGCCTGTCCTCTGCAATTCACATCCTGCAAGTTTTTTTCTCTTCAGTGATTCTTAGCTAAGGAGGCAAAATTCTGTCCATGGACAATTGTTATCTGTGTGCAGCAAAGAAGTAGCAACTTGGTCTTTCAGATACAACCTTTGCAGCTATGATCTTTTCTAGTCTCAGCTGAGGCTTCATTACCACAGCACAGTGTTACAGAAGTTAGATTTCAAATATGGTTGTGAATAAATGGCTTCCAGAGGAAGAGGAACCTTCAGCTTATAAACCAGATGTGTGTCAGAGTTATATTTACTGTTCTTAGCGGCTGTATACATTTTTTTCATGCAGTTACTAAAAGTACTTTTTTAATGTGGTAAAATGCAATTCACACTCACAGCTTTGTTAATTGGCAGTACCTAAACTGTGATGAACAAAATCAGGTGGTTGAAGTGGATACAGCTGAAGAGTAATATGGAAAAAGAATAATTCTGTTCCAGCCACATCAGATAACTTCATGCTCAGATACAGGGAAGTATTAAACCCCTTAGCTAGGGATGGGCTGGGTCTAGACTGGATTATGCTTCTATGCGTAACCCTTCTCATGGCCACAAATCTGCCAAATGGCCACAACTGAAAACAGTAGGATGCTGAATTTAAAGTACAGCTAAGTAGCTGCTCTTCTTTACTTCCCTCTCTGATAAGAATAAACACACAGCTACTTCTTAGAGATAGTATATTAACCAACAGTAAGAAGCCCATTTTGATCTGGTATCAAAGAGGACAGAGTTATCAAGTCTCTTGTGATTTAACTATGCTTGTTGATTTGGTGTTTGGTTTTTAGTTTTGTTTTTGTTTGGGTTTTTTTTTTAATGAAAACACATTTCTTGTCTCCAATACTTCTATTTGAAGGCTGCTTCAGAACCTTCATGCATTATTAGAAATTTCAATTTAGAACTCCAGTATCAGTTTATGCCTATTTTGTGCACACCAATATTATTTTTAGTTTAAATGGATCTTTTCCATTTATGATACATCTGTCCAGAAACTTCTGTGATGGGTTGTTCCGTCCACACACAGCTTTTCTTGTACTAGGTAGAACCAGCCAAGCTCCAGACTTCTCTTACAAGAGAATGAAGGTCTCCATTTGCCTAATCATCTTATTATCCTTCATCCATACCTGTTTAATTTTTTAATATACAGGACCAGAGTTGTACATGGCCACTCCAGATGAGGCCTCGGCAGTGCTGTGTGCTAGAATCCCCCTACTTCTGTATCCTATGTACTTCTGTGTGTATAGGTAGTTTCTGCTGGGACTATCTTGCCTGTTACATTCTAGAATTGCCTTTTTGACAAGCACATTGTATTTATACAATAGGCAAGTTTATAAAAACAAGAGTCATGCCCTACCAGGGTGCAGCTATAAAAACAGAGGCGTAGAAACGAACAGCTAATGTATGTGTGTTCTACACATGCAGCAGAAATTGATATGCAGCTGGGCTTGTGCACAGAAAAAAGCCTGAGAATTATGCAGAGCCCTCTGAGGACCTGGATTTCCTCAGCAGCCCATGAAGAGCTGGGGAGCTCATTAAGGGAGCAGAAAGGCTCGGTGACAGAACAACCTTTCTCTCAGTTCTCCACACCAATGTGCAGCTGCATGTGTTCTGAATACTCAATATGGAAATAAGTTCTAATTCTTACAGAACATGGACCTAAGAAATTAAAAATGTCCTAAAGATGGCTATGTTAATATTTGCATGTACTTTTGAGAATATGATTCTATATATACAATGCAATACATTGTTCTTCAACTGAATTTCTGCTTGTGTGTTTGCAGCCCTTGTGGGTGTCTACAGAAAACACCAAAAATAATCTGATGCCAGATGATATCACTCATCCACTCTTCTATTATCAGCAGTATCCAAGAACCAGAGGCTTCCAAAAATAGGTGAACATATTCTAATATTCCCTAGAAATATACAGAGTGCAATAATTAATAAAGTTCAGGGAAAAAACCCTCCTTCTGACTTTCACCAACTTAGTTTGTACCCTAAAAGAATAAGAATTAATTACCCTTATCTTGATTATCCTTAACTTGGTATGTGCAGTAACTGCAGGTATTATGATCAGCTATAAAATTATTCAGCCACAAAATTTACCTAAACTGCCCAAAGCACTATTTTCCATACACCTATCTCAGTTAAAAATGCTTTTATTTAATCTGTTTGAAATTCATTGGGCATAAATTTGATTGGAGTGAATTCCATGTTTTGCTTTTAAGGGACATAAAAGCAATGATTAGCTTTTGGAAAAGGTTTCCATAGGCTATGTCTATGGAAACAGCTTATCTTATTTTTTTAATACCTGTACTGGTTTCACTCACCTTGTGTCCAACCAGAAACATCTTTTGCTCATATAAAACTGGAATTAACTTTGGGGTTTTGTAAAATTGGGTCAAAGCCATAAGAAGTAATCTCCACAGCTATTTTTGTGCCTGTTTCAGCTGATTCTTGAACTTTGAGCCTAAGCTTCTCTATCATGCAGGTTTTCTATCATTACCTTTTTTTTTCACCCCACTAAAACTAATATTGTGTTTCCTGATACAGTATTCAAAAATCTAAACCTGGTGCTAATTTCATTTTCTAACCTTTTTCTGATCTTGTTTACACTTTCAGCAACTGCATCAAAAGTGTGCTTTGTTCTTGTATTTGTGTTCTGCTCTGTGATCCTTCCCATATGAAATTCAGATTTTGCCAGACTCTCTTGGCCAGATAAAACCTCTTGTTTGTGAGCTTCTCTTTCTAAGAGAAGCCTCACTTTTAAAATGGAAATGTCTGGTGATTTATGAGGATCAGATTTGAACAGCTAGCTGAGGAAAGAACGCTGAAAAACACCAGAAAGGGAAAAAATGGAAAGCTGACATACACTAGAGTAGAGCAGAAACCCAGAATATTTCTGGAAACAATTAATTAGTTTCATTTATACAAAAAGTAAGCAAAGGACATGTCATAAGAAAAATTATTTTCTGCCAGAGGTTTGGTTTCTGGCCTCAACTGTCATGTGCAGATGTGACTAAGGAGAACTTTTCTTGGTGGAAATGTTTATCTCCTTGGAAGGGGAAGAGTAAATCCCTGACTGGCAGAAAGTGAACTACATGTAATTAAATTAATCAAAGAGGCTTTAAAGGGGATTATTATTTTCTTTTTTCCAGGTTCTGAAGGTTCACACAGAAGGGTTTCTTCTACTTTCTTCAGCACAGGTCCACACATGGTAGTGGCTTGTAAGGTAGGATCTGGCTGCGGCTGTAGCAGATCTGGTTTGGGGACACTTTAGGGATCACATAGAAGTTGACCTTGAGCCAATGACTTTATGCAACTTAGCAAAGCAAAGTAAGACAATGATTTATTGAACTAGGAGTGACCGTCACAGAAGAGCTATCTCATGAGTTCCACTTGTTCACTGCTAAGGATCTGTGAGTGGTATTGCAGGTGTTTTTATAAATACATCATTCTAGGGACTTAATCCATGTGACTGTAGGATCAATTGATCCTACCTTGAAAACATTCCTTCACTATTCCTGCTTCTGTATGCTTGTGGGTTCTTACCACTTAAACCTTTCCAAAGACAGTGGGAAACAAATACTTGTAGAGGTAAGCAGAAGAGTTCAGTGTTCAATGAATAAAGTTTTGGAAATACTCATCATGAAAAGACCAGTGGACAGCTTTTAGCATGGCTCTTAGTGATACATTTGATTACATGATCAATAATTGTGTAGTCATGGCTTCCCAGAGTTTCTTTCCAATGTAGATGATTGCCAGAAAATTTATTTCTGGTAAAAAAAGAAGAGGAACAGTGGTTATTAAGAAAACTTATTAGAAAGGAAATCACTTTGAGAGAAACCAAAAACATCCCTCAAGTTTCCTACTTTCTTGCATTACAGTATTACTTGTAACACACATTCAGAAAAGCTGCTGGCTGGCTGCTTTGCTTACTCTAAGCATTCCTTTAATAAATACATTGTTGCAAAGACTGAGAAAGTGAATTTTAAATTGTTCTTACAGAAAAGGGAGTTGGATTAGAAAAGTCATTAGCTTGAGAAGTAACACATCCAAAATAATCTTGCAATTAGGAAAAAAAAACAGCAAACAAAAATAACCACAACAGGAAAACCCAAATAATTAGTAATTAATAGAGCTAGTTGACATGGTGTTCTTTAAAAGTTAAAGACGTACATCAGGTGGAGACAGGATATCAAATATCAGCAGGGAGAGCAGTAGAAAACTTACTCCACTGGATGAAAGGGATAAAAAGAAGAAAAACAAGTCTCAGTTGCACTAACAGCTGACTAAGCTCCTGCCATGCTCGAAGCACAGCCAACTGTAATGAATACCAGGGAAAACAGTATCTTTTCAGCAAAAATGCTTCTCACTTAGAAACTTCAAGTCAAGAGAAAAAAGTAAATTTTGGAATAACCTTGAGGCAAGTGATACAGGGAGCAGAGTGAAACAAAATTTTGCAGTTGCGACCTGCTGGAGAAGGAATTTGTGTTGTACTGTGGGTGAACCGAAGCCTTTGGGGATTGCTGGCAGGGAGGCCCAGCTGACATAGAAATGCAAAATTCCAGCGTATAAGGAAGAACCAGAGGCTTTACTCTACACCTCTGGTACTTCAGAGAGAAGGGGGGGTGAAGCTGGTATGAATATTCTTTCCTTTTCACATGTTAAAAGCAATGTGGATTCAAACAAACCAGAAAGGTTGTCCCATCTTCAAGTGCAAAGACTGCAGAGTTGAATGTGCTGCACAAACCAAAATATTTGAAGGGAAGATAAGAAAGAAACAGAATTTAGGAAAGCTGATAATGATTAAGAATGTGTGTTTGCTTACACTGCAGTGAGGCTTCCAGTTCTCTTTCAAGGTGTTTTGAACTCTTAATTCCGCTTGCCCTGGTTGCCCCTAAGTAAGACACGATGTTCTTGCAGTAGCAACTCTTGATACCTTTCTCCTTGTTTTCCTCCTGTTTGCTTACTGCTTGTTGTCCAAGTTGGCAGGAACTGGGGAAGCTGTCCTCCTCCCCCACAGCACTCTGTGCTTCTGTGGTTGTTGAGCTCTACAACCCTGTGGAGGGGAAGACAGGGACTTTGACAAAGTTGGGCCCTTTACCCTGGATATATTTGCTATTGCTTTATTATATTGTATTTTTTTGTTTTACTTTTCCAATGGGACTGCATAGCTTTATTATGCCTAAACTTGAGATGTAATTTAATTAATGCTCCAAGCTCTCCCTTAACAAAAATACAAATGAAGCTGACTAATTCAGTAATTTCCCATGCTTAGCAACAGTTGCAAACAGAGAAGTCTGTAAAAGATATTTACAGCCTATGATTAAATATCAGGCTGTTCTGAGCCATTCTTCTCTTATGCCCACACAGTATTTCTTTGGCAAACCCCCTAACATTCAATGCTTCAGGAGTAAATATAATCTGTAGGATAAATAATGAAATTAACAGTACTGAAAACAATAAAATCTGTAGGACTTTCAAAACAGCAGACTGAGATGGTGACCTACAGCTTGTAGGGTCAGAATGGAAATGTGAGTCCGATTTCCTTCTCCCCTACCTCTCTTGAGATCAGGTTGTTTTGTTAACCAGGGTGGAACCAGAGTGGGTGCTTCCAGGCCCTGGGCCACTCATGGGCTTTAACGGCCCTGCCCATCCTCCCCAAGACCCCATTTCAGTCCCACCTACCCTGCTTCTTGGCTGGGGTGGTGGCATGAGCCCTGCCCTGCTGCCTCAGTGGGAGCTCTCATAGTCCCCAACCTTCAGGGCACTGCTGGGTGCTGCACCCCAAGACGTGGGTGGAATTTGCACCGTCACCGGGTGAGGGGTGACGACAGCAAGGGAGCAGCTCTCAGCTCTGAACTTTAATCCAAGCCCATGTGACTGTACAGACGTACGCAGGCTGTTTCACTTCATTCGCTTCCTAATGAAGTAGATGTTGGTTTTCCTGGTGACAGCAATGGAAGCTGAACCAGCTGCTCAAAGGTCTGCTCCTCCAGCATAACTGATATTAACCAGGCTGGTACACGATATTAAAAAAAAAAAGTAAAGTGTCTGTTATGGAACAAAAGGAGAGCTCTGGAAAAGGAAAACGACTGCAGAGTCATGAATTAATTTGGGGTGCTGTTTCTTGTTCCTTGCATGCTTGGATGCCGTGTATTTACTTCTACTCTACCAGCAGAAAAGGACCAAAGCATGACAACACAAGAGAAACAAGGCTGGGGAATCAAAAGAAATTAAAAAAGAGGCAAAGTCTGAGCAGGGGATGTTAAACTATGTTATGCTGGTGAATTTTAATCCAGTGAAACGGAGATGATGCACCTTTCAAAACTGAAGGGACCTCTCCCTTCTATGCAGCTGAGAAGTGGCAAATACAGAAACAAAACCCAAACAAGCTACTTCCTCAGCAGCAAGAGAATGCATAAAATCTTCGCTTGACTGTCCTTTCTTTCAGTGAGAAATATCTACCTGTTCAATAATACCCAGTTACAGGATTTAAAACTGTATTTGGGATTTAAAATCCTAGTGAACTTCTGAAGTCTCTCCTCCTCGAGTTAATAAGGTAGGACATACACAGAGTCTGGTCACATTAACTTTAATTCTGTAGGAAATAGGCTATAAACAAGGATGGAAGTAAGGCTTAGATAAAAGATGCACACGAGCACCAAAAGAGCATCCACCTTGGAGCCTTTTGGGCACACAGGCCTTGGCATGCAAGCTTGAATACCTAGGAAAAGGATGCAGTGATGTTGCCCCAGAGCCCTTCTGGTTATCTGTATCAGCTTGATGTAAAGAAACTAGATATAAGGATGAAAAAGCAGCATAATTTCTGTGTTTTTTCCAGTCCCTGACTTCTTGAAATTACCAGGAAAGTTGCTGGGAATGGTGTATTTTTGTGAGGAAGACACTTAAGCCTGTTAGTAATTTCTTCTCTCATTGACACAGAATCACAACAATTTCCTGCTCTTTCCCTTTTCCCTTCTCCCTCTCATCTCCCCTCTTTGCCACCCTTCTTTGCCTTTCCTCCTTCTTCATCATTAATTCAGGCTGACTGTGAATTGGCAGTCATTTATATGTGATAACCATATTCTGTCTCTCAAGATAATTCCATATACATTTTTAAATTGTTTTAACTTAGTTCAGCTAACTCCTCACACACTTTTTATGCTATAAAATTGATTAGAGATTGCACTAAAGAATACAGAATGGCATTCTGAGAGTGCCTTAAAACATGAAAATGTCTTCTAGGCTTCTTTCACAAGCTTGCCTAAGATTTAAGTGCACATTTCATACTGTCTTTGTTCACAGAGTGTGTTTCAAGTTGCTGAGATTTATAACTTTTCTTCATAGAAGGATGTTTGATTAGTTAGTAAAGTACTAGAAAAGCTTAAATTTCTAGAAGATACAAATGCCATTGAACTCCTTTTATGTTGCTGCAGGTGAATTTTTCTTTGCATGCAAGGTGTCTTAAATCTGCCTAAGTAGACTCTTTTTAGGTACTTACGCAGTATGTGTGTTTGACCCCGAGAAAAACACCAGGATATGGTAAATCATTGGACACGTGTACAGTTCAAGTCTGGTCAAGGATCAGTCAACTTGTAATTACTCTTCATATATTAAAATACAGGTATGTCTGTTCAAATGAATGCAGATGCCAGCCTTAATTATTGTTTTGTACTGCTTATTCAACCTGTATTATAGTTAGTACCAAGATTTTCTCTTCTTTCTTTCTACACAGTGGCTATAATGCTTTATAAATAGCCCTAAACAACTAGGGTTACAGTTTGGCCCCACCAGCATGTTGAAATTGCAGAATTCCTTGCTAAGCTGCTCGTGTTGATTTAGCACCTGCTTAAACGTAAGCATGTGTTTGGTCCTACTGACTTAAGGGGGCTTTGTCAGGTTTTGTCTCACAGTGCCAGGGACAACACAGAGGGAAGACGCTTGTGCATTCATCTGGAGGTGCCTTAGAGGTAACCAAGCCTATTAGCACAGATGTCCAGACTTCCACTAGAAACATCTAGAAAGGTTTCCATGTGAAACTGTAAAAAGCTGAAAGAGCTGAAAACCACTAAGTTATTTCATATGTAATCACATCTGTTATCACTTCACAGGACATTTTACAACCCAAGATTCTAATATTGGAAAAAAATTAGGGGTTAGATAGTCAGGAACTAGTTTATCCCATGAAATGTGTCAAATGAATGTCACTAATTGGTAGCCTACTAGAAAACTAAGCCATAAAAATGCAGTGAGCTTTGAGACTTTTATCATATGTAACCATCAAAATGCACTTGGAAAAGCTATAACCTATTATTTTGTCAAGCAACTTACAGGAGAAGTGTTTTTACCATTTCAACAACATACCAAGCAGTATCCATCTTGGAGAAATTTCTGAACTGTCAATATTTTTATAAAGTAATCTATTTCAAGCTAATCCTCAGCAAGATTAAGATGAAATCTGTTTATAAAGTACAATAAACGTATGACAGAACTATCAACTTCGTGTGTGGAGAGTTGTTGTGGTAAATCAATATTGATGCTAGGGCACCCAGCGCTTTGAAAATCAATACAGTAAGTAAGTAAGTAAATAAATAAAAGAGTTGAATTACAGTCTAACACTGTGTGAACAGAAATGTGATTCATCTTGACACAAATAATACATGCTGGATAGTCAACAGAGATGACATTCTTTAAACCACTGAAGAAAGCCTGTGATCAAAAGACTGGGCTGCAAGTGAAAAATTATTTCCAGGCCCACTGACCTTCTGATGACTCAATTTATGTGAGATTAGGACAATAGAAAGTGTTTTGAGAGTCCCTGCTATGCAAAATTTTATGAAAATTAATTATAGCTAGAAGGGGTACATTTCCCACTTATAGTCACATTTATGCACTGAGTTCTTCTGAAGCAATTACTGAATTACTGGGTTTGGAAGGCAGCCAGGAGAACTGCACCTGGGAAGCGAAAACTGGTTCTGAGCCTGATGTTGCTCTCTCCTTTGTGCTTTGGGTGTGTTGTTGTTTTTTTTTTTCTAGGACCTTGTAAAGCATCCAAGCACTAACCTAGAGGCAAGGTGAAAAATGTAAGAATAGATGAAATGGCACAACCTGGCTTCTGATTAGCAGAAGGAAAAATGAATGGCGGAACAATGAGGATAAGCAGTTTGGACAGGCTGTATGTAGTCAGTACCCAGACCACCTGGTAGAGCACAGGCAGGGAGAGAACTAAAGCATCCTGTTTTTTTCAGTTTCGTGTTGTGTACATCTACAGCCAGCCTTAGAATTACTTTAATCTAGTATCGTCTACCTACAGAAATATCAGGCATTAAGAGAAAGGACATTCTCTTTATTCCGAACTCCTTACTTCACGTAACATCAGGTCTTTCTAAGAACAAATTTACAGCTGACCGAACACTTTGCAGCCTATGAGGAACCCACGCATTAATGAATTTCACAGTTTGTAGCATACAGGTATCAAGAATAGAGAAAAGAAAATGAAAATAGATTTTTCAAAAAGGTAAAAAATACTATTCTTGGAAGCTTGAGAAAGAGTCCCAGTCTTAAGAAGATGTTTTCTGGGGTTTGATTTGGACAAAGCAAATATTTGCAGGAGGCAAAAGGCAAAAAGGAAAGGGAACAGGGTGAATAGCTAGAGATAACAGCTATATCTAGTTTAAAACAGGAATTAAGACTTCCCAAGCACCCTGAGGACAAGGTTGTGTCTTTATAGCATGACCAGATAGAGATGCTAGTGCCAGTGTGTTCTTGGTTTACTTCTATTTGATAAATATTTGATAGGCAGAAGTTCAGTTCCCTTAATTCCCAAACAATCTGAGCACCATGACTGTTCCAATTTCACCCCTTTGTCTTTAAAATATTAATCACAGCCAGCTTCTGGAAATTTAGTCAGGTTTGGGTGAGTTAAATGAAAGCTTCTGATACAACTATCGCGTTCAGGAGTGGCAAGATGGAGTCTCTATTTAAACCAGTTTGTGTTGAAGTTAACATATGGAAGCTGGAGCATTCAACCTTTGATATTTTATTTAAATAAAAAATGTCATTTTGCCCTTAATCCATAAATGTTTTAGTTTATCATCTACCAAACTACCTGAGCAGAAGCAGAGGGCACCATGTATCACATGCTTGATCAGAGTGATATCATGGTACTGTGGTAATGCTAATTTATAGGACAGAACAACGTATAAAGGTGAATGTGCTTAAATAAATCTTTTTTTCATATAAAGAAAGAGTTCAACTTTCAAAATGTCCTTACTTATAGAGAAGAAAAAGTGCAGTGGGCTAAGGGATGGAAGAAATATTTAGGTCCAATCAGGAGAAAGAAGATGAGTTAATGTATATAAAAAAACAGATGCAAAATCACAGGAAAAAAAAGGTTATAAAACTTGAAACAGTTTTGTCTTGNGGGGGGGAGGGAAAAACAGGTTTAAAGAAAGGCAAGCCAGAAGGAATATTAGGGGTAGAATCAGAATATTTCTTAAAAAGACAGTATCATTTGTTTCTTATTTTTCCTTGATTGGTAAAATGCTGGTGTAGTTTGGGATCTTCTTTTTGGCTGAAAATAACTTCAAGGCAGAAAGGTTTTCAGCATAAAAAAAACACAACAAAAAAAGCAACTGTTTTGTACTGCTCATGAAAAGTACGATCTTTATGAAAATGTTTAAATCTTCATTAAGAAGATAGTGTGTAGCGTGATAGTTTCTTAGTGCCCTGAGGGACCACAGACGGTATCAAACTGCAGCCGGCTGGAACTGGAAAGCAGAGCAAGGTGATTAGCCGGTATACACCCTGCAGGGGAACGGGGGGAAAAAGGGCGTGTTACGACGGCTGGCACAGAAATTAAAGACAAAAATTAACCGCAGCAGATAACCCAAAGCCTGATTAAAATCAGTCGTTTGCCTTGGTGACTTACTGGGGTGCGGCGCCGCGGCCGCATTCCTTCACGCCCCTCTGGCCCGTGGAGCGAGCTGGGGGCCGCTCTCCCTGCACAACCGCCAGGAGCTTTGGTTAACCCCCTCCCTGGCTGCCTCATGGCCGTAGGCTCCGGCTGAGGGTAGGTGGGAGATGCGGAAGGTGCTGAGATGCAACGGTCAGGTGAAGAGCGGATAACAGAGAGGCGGAGGGAAGAGGGGGAGGGAAAGGAGGTGGACGCTAGGCCCCGCCCACTTTCCCAGGCTGCTCCGCGCCGCAGCCAAGGGGGGAGGTGGAGCCGCTTTATCGAGAGCCGAACTGGAAATTTCCCCCTCAGTTGCCGGCTCCGTCACTGAGGAGACGCTAGCCAGAGCTGATCTTCCATATCGCTCCGTCCGAACGACCGATCGCCTGCTGCTATGGCCAACTACATCCACGTCCCGCCTGGCTCCCCAGAGGTGCCTAAGCTGGACATCACTGTCAGCGAGCAGGAGGGGCCCGGTTACCGCCAGGGTGCCCTGCAGCTCCTGCGCCGCCTGCGGCCCCACTGGAGACCCGAGGAGGTGACGCTGCAGGTACGGGGAGGCCGAGAGCGTCGTGGGGCCTTCACCCTTGTGCCCGGTGGGGGATGCGGCAGCCCGAGCTTGGGGAGGGAGAGGAGACAGGAAGGAAAGATGGGGGGAGGGAGGTGGGCGGCCATTGTGCGGGGAACTGCCGTCTCGCTTCCTTCCCCCCTCCCCCTCCTTCCCCGGTCTCCACATGCAGCCCCCTGTGCTGAGCCCCATTTGCTAGGCAGCCTGGCGGCGGGGCGTGGCGCCGCGGCAGCATCCCCTGCCCCCCACTTCTTCCCGGCTCTCCTCCTCCTCCCCATCTATTTTGCTTCTTCCTCCTTTCGTGCTCCTCGCTGAAACTTGGCTCCCGCCGTTAGCGGAGGGGAGAGTTCTTTCCCCCTCCCCTCGGGCACCCCCTGGCTCCTGGCTGGTGGCCCTGCAGCATTCACGACGCTTGCTGCGGGCCTGGGGGCCGCGCTGCGGGCGATGGAGGTGAAGGGGGTCCTCCTTAGCTTCACCCTCACCAGGTCTGTGCTCAGTAGGGCGTGTTCGTAAAGCGGTGAGGCACTTCCCTCCGCCCCAGAGTAGAGGCGAGGAGGAGGTGGTGGTGAGGGGGCGATTGGCGGCTGCCGTTGCGCGGCGGGGGAGAGGCTGCCGAGGTAAGGGCTCTCTTGGGCTCTGTTGGGGGCTGGGGCGCTCCCTTGGGCGCCATCGGCGACAGAGCCCTTGGTAGGCACTCCTCACGCCGTCGCGTGTGATAAATAAATATAAAATACGTGCGTTGGGTTCGCTACGGGGTTTGTTTTTAGGCTGACTGTATCTCGGTAAGTAAGAGCCCCATTAAAGGCCTTGCTTGCATCTCTTAGTCTTGACCGCATGCAGAAGCGTCGCCGCTTAGTCTCTGGTATCCTCTAGGTGAGCAGTCATCCGTATTTATGACGAGTCATCTGCTTGAGGATTGGCTGCTTCTCTGCTTCTAGAATACACTTAACCATGGCCCCATGCAAGTCTTCAGTCCATTTATCTGAACTGCTAAAGTAGCAGTTCTCTTGTAGCCTGTGCTTAGTTGAGCGTTTTATTATATGCTCTTGAACTTTGTTGTTCAGCAGTTCTTAGTATATGGAAGTGTCTTTAGTGACGTTTCTCAGAAGAGAGCTGCTGGAACTAATTTGTATAGAAAAACTGAGCACATTGAGGTAGTAGCACTTAAATTGACTGAATTTTTCGGAAGTTTCTTGTTAGGAAGAGGAACTTGACTCATGCCAGTCAGTTGAGGGTTTTCTAAGTAATTTCTTTGAGGGTTGTAACCATTAAGCTAAGCACAATCCCAGCACCTTCAGGTGCAATGAAAATAGCTTTACCACATATAGGTTGTTGTAAACAGGTTTGGTAGAATTTGTATAATCATGAAATATGTCAAGGTGGAAGAGACTGATAAAGATCATCCAGTCCTGTTTCTCACAGGACTATCTGAAGTTAAATGTGTTTTTGTTCTTAGCTCTCCGATGAGCATAGTTCTCAAGAGAATGTTTGTTCTTTCTTTTGTACAGGAATGCTAGTAAATGAAACCAAAACATTTTCTTATTAAGGAGGGATGACTAACCTTTTGGGAAAGTTCTGGTAGGTTTAAAGAAAAAAAAATGCTGCTTCCTTCCTCTGTTACCCTCTTTGGAAGAAGCAATTAAACAGAACAAAACAACACCGATATCACTGGTGTGGAACAGGGACTATTTGGCTGATCATGCAATATTAAAATAATAGACTACTGTCTATAGTTAGAGGTTTCTGTCTTAAAAATTAGTTTTGTGTCAGCCAAGTTAGTTTAACACCAAAACTTTTCAACTCACTGTTGTCCTTTTGCTCCTGTTGAACAGCAGGAGAACATCTTACTCTTGCAGCTCTTCAGTAGCTGTTTATTTTTAGCTCTTTACTGTTTCAACTGCTGTGTGTACTTAAGCACAAATGCATGTGGTTTGGAACTCGTTGTATTACCACCATTGCTACTTCAGTCTTCCACACGTGCATTTTACACATGAATCATTTCAGCATCCTACTGTATGTAGAAGATGACTGGTTTTGTTAAGAGGATGGAGTGAATAGAAGGGCTGCCTTGGAGTCCCCTTGTTTGAGGAGCATATATTTGCCAGGGAGCTGAAAGTGAGGAGCATATATTGCATGGAAAACATGCTTGACTAATCTGAAACGGCAGCATCATGGCAAAGTAAACAAAGAACATTGATGGGTGGAACAAACTACTGCTTCCTTTATTGAACTCTGCTGTTAGCTACCTTTGCTCTTATTACTTCTTGGGTCGTAACAATTAGTAAGAAGTTGAAGAGTCCAGAATTTGACTTTAAAAAGTTAAATAACGGTTAATTTTTGCAAGAGTAGTTATGTGTCAAATTTAGTCAGTTAATTTGGAAACAGTATAGGTAAAAAAAAAAATGCTTAATCTTCACTTTCTTGTAAGATTTTTAAGTATCTAAAATGATGAATATATTTTAACATTTTTAAAATTATTATTTTATCAGAAAATCTGTGGAATCCATAAGCATTACCAATTATTTGCTGAATGGCAAGCAGCTCTACTGTAATATGCTCCTCTATCTCAGGTTATATGTGAATATTATCGCTGCAGAACAGTACAGGTATTCCAAGTCCTTTGACATTAAGGAGAACCAAAATTTTCCCGTCTAAATGCTGATCTTCATGTAGGTGCTTTGTGCAGTTGTCATCTGAGGATGTACTAGTGTAGAACTGGGTGTTACATTTTCTAACTCCAACTCTTGAGGTTTGCTTTCTCTGTTTTACAGTAATACAAAGCAATGTCATTAAACAAGTTGGCGCTTCCTAGCTGTAGTCACTTTTGATTCTGGAACAGCTGATTTTAGTAATTAAATTGTAGAGTAGTTCAGGTTGGAAGGGATCTCTGGAGACCTTTCTTCCAGGCTCCTCCTGAAAAGCTCAGTCTGCTGAATTCAGAAATTGGCTGTGGTGAACATGAGGAACAGGTTTGTGGTTTTTTTTATTTTATTTAAAAAAAAATGCTCTTCAAAACTCAAATCAAACCCTGTTTTGAATTAGTAACGAGCTGGAATTTTGACAGTGGACATTACAGTTTTTATATTCTGGACAGTTCTTTATTAATAAAATATAAACCATAATTGTTTTAATTCTTTATTGCCTTAAAGAGATTGTATTACCCTTCTTAATATAAAAGCACAATCACGTTTTGTAATCTGCCCACCTTAAGAACTTCTAATTTTTCCTCTTTTATGGAGATTCATGAGTGTGAGTAGTTGAAAGAGGAACAGTGTTTGGTTACAGTATGGGAATATTAGTTACCAATTCATTAAGCTCAGATTCAGGATTCTTTAATCCAGTGACCTGTTCTACATCTTGTAGGTCTGTTACTAATAAAGGATTTAGTAGGTTAATACATAATTTCCTTTCATCATTGTAATACTATGGTGCAGGAAAAACTGTCTTTCTTGCCATTCTGAAGTAATCCTTAACATAGAGAATAAAGGGTGCTTCTTTTTAGTGGTGAAAGGGCTTAATAATCATAGAATCATAGATGTTAATTTACACCATTATTTGGGTAGATCCTCATCTGGAATACTCGAGCTCTCAATGTTCAGCTCGAGCCCTCAACACAGAAAGGACATGGACCTGATAGAGCGGGTCCAGAGGACGGCTACGAAAATGATCAGGGGGCTGGAACACCTCCCCTGCGAAGACAGGCTGAGGGAGCTGGGATTGTTCAGCGTGGAAAAAAAAAGGCTTTGGGGGACCTAATAGTAACCATCCAGTGCCTGAGTGGGACTTACAAAAATGCTGGAAAGGGCCTGTTTATGAAGGCCTGTAGTGAAAGGACAAAGGGTAATGGTTTTAAATTAGAGAAGAGTAGATTTAGATTAGATACTAGGAAAAAGTTCCTTACAATGAGGGTAGTGGAACACTGGAACAGGTTGCCCAGGGAGGTGGTTGAGGCCCCGTCCCTGGGGGCATTCAAAGTGAGGCTAGAGGAGGTTCTCAGCAACCTGATTTAGTTGGGGATGTCCCTGCTCACTATAGGGGGGTTGGACTAGATGACGTCTGAGGTCCCTTCCAACCCAGATCACACAGAATCACAGAATAGCCAGAGTTGGAAGCGACCCATTAGGATCATCTAGTCCAACTCATGTTTAGGCGCAGGACAACTCCATAGTCACACCATGTGCCTAAGTGACACTATGTGCCTAAGTGATGATTCTATGATCAGTAGATCTAGAGATCTAAAATTATATGCTAGCAAACAGTGCTCTTGTCCTGGCCAAAACCTAAGGAGGAAAAGAAAAAAACAAAACAGATTTTCTTCAGGCAATGTTTTTTGGCTGCTGCTCTGATTTCTTTTGCTTGTGTCGATCTTGGGTGTTTTTGTTATGACAGACAAAACTGTGATTAGGTTCATATTCTGAGCTAGTTAAAATATTTCACAGTTTATTTAAACAGACTGAGTGTGGGATTTAAAGCATTGAAATAATTGAGTGGAAACAAAATGTGAATCTTTGCAAAACAAAGTAATTTATTTTGTGTTTCAGTGTCACTACATTTCTCGGGGAGATCTTTATTAATGGTTTTCAGGACATCATGCTCTTCAGCACTTGTGGAAGTAGTTAACATATGAAGAGGAAGGACTGAGTTCACAGATTAACATCTTGAACTGCTAATATCTCTGAATGGAGAAAATAAGAAAAGTTAAAGTTGCAGAATAGGCTACATTGCTGATGTGTTGTGGAAAAACTAATTTGAGAGATGCCTTGAACACAACCTCATAGTAAGTGTGAAATGCAAGCAGTATTGGATGTCCTTTGAGGCTAGGTTGCTTTCTCCATTTGATGAAGTTTCTGATGAAGTTTGATAATCTCAGTCCCTTGCTGTAAGAGGGGTTTCTTTTGTGGTATCAGTGGGTGGGTCAGCAATTGTGCATGTGGTTTTAAGTAATTCTTGTGGCACATCACAGTGCATGATGTAATCCACCTGTACACGTTGTAGGTGTGTTTGTTTGTATTGATGACTCTAGTTCTAATTACGAAATTGATATTTGGTTAGGCACAGCTTGGATCTGGCTATGTAATGGCATAGAACTTATGCTATAGTAGACTTGTAACATTGGAAAGGAAGGTAGCTAGCTAAGACATTGTAATTTTTGTTGCATTTTTTTTTATTCCTACTGTTAATGTGACTATTTCATGTCAAAATCTTCTGGAGGGAGGAGCAGCAAGTGAATTTTTTTGAGTTAGAATAATTTTTAAAAATTTATTTATAACAGTTTTCTTTGGTGTCACAACATCTGTAAAAAGATCTAAACCAATTCACTTTAGAACTCATAATTACCTGATGCTGACTGTTTTCAGGTTGGAGAATATTCTTAAGAAACAGGACGAACGGTATGTCAGTTTCTCTTAGGGTTTTGGTTTTTTCTGACATAAACAAAAAATAGCTTTCTCATCTTGTCACACATATGGCTAAGAACCAGTTTTTGCAGGGTTGACATATTTGTAGCATTTTATAATAGACTGTTGAATGTTACTTTGAATGGTATTTGTATTGAGAATATGGGGGATGTGAAGCTTCAGTTAAGGCCTTAAGAAAGAAGACACTGGGTGTGTGGGGGGGAAAGCCCATGAGTTCTTCTTGAAGCTGCAGAGTTGATGGTTTGGTAGCCAAAAAAAAGTTTGAAGTGATACTGTATAGCATAGGTAGTGGTGGTATTGCTTTCTCCACGGTACTGTTGTGACATAGCACCCCAAGAGTTTAGCAGAAAATTGCTAGTTCAGCCTATGGCCAAAGTTACCATAGAATGGTGACTTAAACTTACTGACTCCCTGCTAGCCTTTGTGCTTTTAACACCAAGTGGTTTTGTTTGCTGATCGTCTGACCACCACAACAGTGATGATCGGGAATATATGACTCCAGAGCCTGGAGACCTTTGAGTGATTTTCTTGTAAGCCATGCTGAATATATGAACATTTACCAGAGGCCTGCATTTTCCAGTAGTTGTCATTCTTTTCTGAATAGTTACAGGAAGAAGAGATGGAGAAATAACTAGCCTTGTTACAAGAAATTGAATTGAGAGATGTATACTTGTGGATGTGCCTGTATAGACTATAATTTTCCAGAAAAAAATGAGATTGCATCTTAAAATTTAAAACTGGAGTTTTGTGAGCATTAAAAACACATGTATGAAAAGTCTGTTCCTTTCTGGAGATCTTGATGTTCAGTCTGGGGGTTCAGTAGCAGAATCAAAGGAACCTCTACTTTCTTAGGCTGAAATTTCACATCAGTGTTCTGTTTCTACAGCAATACAATAATGGTTTCTATGTTTCTCCTCCTATGAACATAATAACAGTCTAGAAGGAAAAAAGTCTGCTTGATTTTTACATCCCTTTTGCAAGTGATAGGTGCCCTCTGCTTTGCCATGTGAAATACTTTCTTTCTGCCTGTTCATGCTTGTTACATGTTGTCATAATCTTGTTCTCATTCCTCTTCAACACTTGGAACAATAGGATCAGATACAAGTTTTTCTTGAACCACCTGCCTGTGTGATGGGAACATATCCAACACAGGCCCTTTTCAGGAATCTAATAACCTGATCATTGCTGATAAGAGTGTTTTTAGGATAAACTGTTTCAAAGATGCTTCATGTCTTGATTGTGTTTTCTGTGCTTTCGCTGGGCTTGCTTGACCTATTTCTACTATGTGCTGCCCTCTGAGGCTGCATTTGGGTAACTCAAGTTTATTTTGTAGCCTTTTCACCTTCACTCTGCATTTCAGTAGACAGTTTCTATTTGTTCCCAGAGCTAGAAAGCCTTGACTGGATTGTGGGCTGATATAAATACCACTTCCAGAAACTTTTCTAGAATGCGGTTTTAGCTTTACAGCACTTCACCTGAAAGTACTCATTACAATATGATAACTACATATAACAATCAAATTTTTGTGGATCACAGGAGTACTAGGAGCTTGCTGCTGGATTTTTTTGCATGTTGCATTGTGTTCTTGCTGTTGGCTCTCTGTATTTTTAAAATTTATTTCCAGAATTTTCTACCTGCTGTTCATATCATTCTGCAGATTCTTCTATTTTCTTCCACATAGCCTTGAGAGTGTACTAATTCTCTTATCCATATCATCAGAGTCCATTCTCTGTTTATGCTGCTCCACTGATGCTTTTGTTAGCTCTGCTGCATTTCAGGTTACATTTCAGGCAGGGCATTCTAAGCTCATTCTTTACGTGCTACAGTAAAGGCATTCAGAATAAAAGAATAAAGTGAGTATTAGGTTCTTTTACTTATAGAAAACATTAGATACTTTCTTATAATGGCATATGGAAATTGTCTACTCTGAATAGTGTTACTAGACAAGTAGGCAATCCCTTCTGCCTCTTTAAGAAGAGATAACTAAAATGCTCCTGGGTGTAAATAATTACTTATAACAGTGTGTTGCAAATAGATGTTAACAAGAAGTAGAGTTCCCAAATTATCAGTTGAGAAAGTTCAATTTCCTTCTTGTAGATTTCTTCTTATTAACGCTAATGAGACTGGTTTTAAGAGGATAACAGACTTGTGCAGCATGACAAAAGCTGTACTGTGGCCAGAAGTTTGTTTAAACAGCCTAAGGAAGTCAAATTTTTACTGTTTCTTTGCATCAGCACTACCGAGCCTGGGTGGAATTTTTTTGGTAGTATCCCTGTTTCTGATTACCTTAGAGCCATGTCTTTTCAATAGTACAATTTTGTATGGAGAGAGGCAAGCTTTACTAGAGGATTGTTTTATAAAAAGTAGAGAGTGGTAGCACAAGTTCCAGTGACTGGAAATAGTGAGGAATTATTGCCTATTTTGTTTGCTGCCTTTGCCATTTAATAAAGACAATAGAGTTCTTCAGCGGGAGTAGTGAGTTTTATTCTTAGTGATTTTGATCCTTCAGCAGAACTTTTAACTTTTCTTTTGGCCCTGCAGTGACAGTATAAGAGCTTTTTCTAGCAATACAGTTCAGAAGGACAAGAGACTTTTTAATTTGGTCGACAGCGCAACACAAATCACTCCTGAAAAGTGCTCTTTTTTTAACAAGTTAATTCTGATTTTATGCTAAAATATGTGAGAATCAGTACTTCTACATTGATTTGCCCTATTAGTGTGCTGTGTCCTGTTCTTGGTTCCTCAGTGTGAGAAAGATACAAGCTCACTGGAGCAAGTCCAGCAAAAGGCCATGAAGGTGACTGAGGGATTGGAGCATGTTTCATACAAGTAGAGGCCGGGATGGTTTGACCTGGAAAAAAGAAGGCTTCTAGGGATCTTACCAATGTGTATAAATACCTGATGGGGGTGAAGAAGGAGCCAGGCTCTTGTCAGTGCCAAGTGACAAAACAAAGCAGTAGGCACAAAATAAATGTGAAATTCTGTCTGAACACAAGAGAACACTTCCCTCCCCAGTGAGAGTGGTCAGACACTGGAACAGGTTGTCCAGTTCAATTGTAGAGCCTGCAGAATATCTGAAGATTTCACTGGACACAGTCCTGAGCATCTGGCTCTAGTTGGTCATGCATAAGCAGAGAGATTGAACTGGATGATCACAGGAGGTTCCTTCTGATCTAAATAGTTCGCTGGCACTATTCTTACAAGGGGAAAGGTTATGGATGAATACATTATAACATAAAGGTATAATTTGTGATTTACAAGCCAGACTTGAAATTAAGTACTGCCTGTTCAAATCAGGTAATGATGCTCAAGTACTTCATCCTTCTCTTGATATAGTGTTGTGCATTGTTGCAACAACAACGAGAAAACATTGGCATAAGTGTCAAGCAGAAGAATAGGATACTGTTAGAGCACAATTGTATTGTTTTTAGTTTGAAAGCAAGTGCCTAGGGTGCTTAAATGTTAGTTTTCTTAGGTGCACTACCATTGTAACATTTGGTTACTGTGAACACTGTTTTGAGACAAAATTCTTCATCACTTGTATCCTGTTCTGGGTTATTAAAATAACAGCTAATAGTAGAATATGTCCATAATTAAGTCTGAATTGTGAGTCAGTGAGGGAGGCTTTGTAAGCAGACTTACTTGAATTTGTTTGCTTCATGTGGATGAAAGGTATATGATTTCTGAACCTATTTCTGCAAGATTGAGTGTTTGTAACAGTTTAAGAAAATGGAGTACCTTTGTATGCTCTGCTATTGCATCTTTCCTGAGGAACTTGAGCCTAGTGCTTGTTATTTCTGATGGCAACTAAAGCTTCACCAGTCCTTTTCTGCATTTATTGATTACCTCATCCCATAAGGGTGATGCTGAGGAAAGCAAACCTTAACAGCTAAAACACAGCATCTTTGACTGTGAAAGTCTTTTGTTTTCTCCTAAATGGAGAGACTTGACCCAACTTTGGAATTTTTTTCTTTAAGGAGCAGGTTTTTTTAAATTCCTAATGCTTGATTTCTTTCAAGCTCTGAAATTTGAAAATAAGTTGTAATTTGTTTGAATGATGTTGCTTTATTTTTCAAAATAAAGGATGCCTTTTCGTGTGGGAGGAAAAAAAAGTTAGTTTCTGACTTATGTTTTGCTTTAAAACAAAACAAAACAAGAAAACCCAAACCAAACAAAACACAAAACCCCCTAAGCCCCAATGAAAAAAACAATACAAAACACCCTGAAATGTCCAACGTTCTAACGAATGATGGGTTCCTAAAGAGAAGTTGCCTGTTGTTGACATGTGTTTTTAATAAAAGTACTTTTTCATTAAATCTTAAAGTTTAGTATAAGATCTGAAATGCAACAGATCATTTGTCAGTATTTTTGTTCTGGGCCTGGCTCTGGAGAAAATGTGGGAGAATGTGTGAATGGAGATCAGTGAATAAGGAATTCAAACTGTTGTCATTGAACACTTAGTATTCTAATTCTGGTAAATGGAAGTACAGCTGAAAAAATGAAACCGAACTTCTATTACAATTGGGAATTAAAAAAAAAAATATAGATCTAGGGTCTCCAGGTTGTCTTAATATAAAATCTACTTGCAGCTTCAAGGACCTCCATCATTTGAAAGAGTTCTGCTAAAGGTAATCAGACTGCATCTCTGATTGTCTCTTGTGCATATGCCAGAAGAGTTAACCAAATGAAACTTAATGATGAAAGCACTTCCTAAAGAAAGATAATAAAACTTGACTGTCCACCTGAAGCAAAATAGTCTGTGTCTAGCTGTGTATGTTAACCAACTTGAAGCTACTTCTTGCTTCTCGCTTCTTTTAGGGCAAGGTCCTGAGAGGAGGTTTTGTGTTTTGTGGGAGGGTTTATTTTTTTTTTTAATTAGGATTTTGGAGGCAAAAGTGTGGAAGAAGAGGTAGGACTGTAAACACTAACATTTATATTTGAATATGAATTACAGTTACCTCAACTTTAAATTGTTTGCTTCATATGTTTAAGACTGGGGAAGACTGCTGGGTAATTAGGAAAATTGTGTTCTTGCTTGTCACCTGAGAATGTTAATGACTTCTCATTCAGTTGCTTACATTACAGCTGGAGTTAATATTGGTAGTGCTCATCTGCCAAGTTTTAAACATCCAGTCTGAGCTGACAATGCAAAAAGTTTGAAAGTGCCAAACATCTGTTTTCTGAGCTGTAAAACTGTTCTGGATTGTAGGAGATTAAGAACTGCTGTGTTACTCTCAAAGGCACAGTGGGATTTGAAATGCATGGCTCCATGCAGCCGGGTACACACAGCCTAGTACAGGAAGCATCTAGCATCTGAAAGAGTTCAGTCTGTATAATGACTATCTTAGGCTTCATCATCACTGCTAGGAAGTAAAATGGGAGAAGAGTGGGCCTTGCCAGAGGCTTTTAAATTTAGTATGGTACTTCAGGTTGAAGAGTAGGGTCTTAAAATCTAAGTATTGTCTCAGATTTGTAGAGGAGCTAGAGTGCCTTTAGAGATTGTTCTCAATTGGTAAAACGTGCCAAGGCTAGTGGGAAGATGATAACCAGTGAACTTGCAACTGTTTCTTACCTGAATTTTGCTTTTCAAAAAGAGTAGTTTAGAACTCCAGGAGTACCTTTTGCTAGTTCTACACTGTTCACCAAATACTAAAATTCTAAAAGTGTGTCAAAATTGGTTTTGTGTTGCCTGTATTATTCAGGACTGGTTTTGTACTGGTTTAGGATTACTGCCTTGTTGAGGCTTTGATTTCAGCCATTCATCAATTGCAGAGTGGTTCTGTGGAAACTCATTTTATAGCATTGAGCTTTCAGTTACTGCCTTTTACATGTACTATTTCTGTAGTTCACTGTAGTGTGTTTTTACATTTTTCTGCTTCTCTTCTCATGTGTTAGCTGGTAAAAATCCTTGCAGTTTTCCTAAATTTCCTGTACCTTAAAGATTTTTTTGTTGTTGTTAATAGTAGATCTAGTAAACATTTACGTTTGTTTCATGAACTGAAGAATTACCCTGCATACTTTTCCTGCACATTGGAAATGCAGATCTGAATTGCTTATATTTATTTCCTACTTTTCAGCTGTTCACCGATGGAATCACCAATAAATTAATTGGCTGCTACGTGGGTGAGATAACAGATGATGTCGTTCTAGTTAGGATCTATGGAAATAAGACCGAGCTGTTAGTAGATCGAGATGAGGAAGTGAAGAGTTTCCGTGTGTTGCAGGCCCATGGCTGTGCCCCTCAACTATACTGTACTTTCAATAATGGCCTATGCTATGAGTTCATGCAGGGAGAAGCACTGGATCCAGAGCATGTATGCAATCCAGATATTTTCAGGTAAGGTTTTATTTTTTTATTTCATTAATCAAGTTCTATGGTGCATTTATGTTGTTCTCTCAGGCCCAAAAGATCTCCAGCTTAGTTTATGAACAGGCAATAAAACCCCCAAAACAGTATTTGTGTAAGCCAGCACTAAGAGATGTTCACACTCTTGACAGCTCACTGTCCTCTCTCTTCGTTGTCACATTATGTCAGTGCTGAACAAATGATCTTTGCTGCCTCCACAGACTAAGGCTGTATGCTCTTTAGAGGTCTGCTTATTGTATTTAACATTTGCACACTGACATGGTGAAGTTGTAAGAGTCTTGATTGGCTCTGTTTCCAGTGTTCCTTTTGCAAATATGTTGAAGATAATATTCCATTGAGACATGACTTTTAAACTGTCAACAGTGAACAGGAAGTGCTGATGTCTTAAGATTTTAGTTTTTCATGTATGCGCTGAAATGTCTTTGCCTAACAATGGCAGCTAATTTGAATCAAGTCTTCTAAAGATAAGCAAGTTGAAGGGTAGCCTGTAAATACAGGTGAAGTATGCATGCTGTAACTGAACTCCAATCCCTCCTGCCTCCCCTCCCTAAAATAGTACTGCTAATGACCTTTTCAGTCTTGAGGGATGCTACCCTGTAGCTGTGTAGCTCTTGTTTAAACACTCTTTGGATTCCTCTGCTGCTTTTTTTTTTCCCCCCCACATTTTTTCTGTTGAAAATGTTGTAGTTGTCTTTTTGTTGCTAGGAAAAATATGATAAAGATTGTTGCATATATACTAAATAGAATATTAATTTAAAAATTTTTTTCAGACTCATTGCCAGACAGCTTGCTAAAATTCATACTATTCATGCACATAACGGATGGATCCCTAAGTCTAATCTGTGGCTGAAGATGGGGAAATACTTCTCTCTCTTACCCACAGAATTTGCAGATGAGGAAGTAAATAAAAGGTAGACAGTTCCTTATGTGCTTTCCTGACTTCCCATTTTTTCTGGTTGAGGGGTAGAAGAATATTTAAAAGACAGAATTGCATTACTACATAATGTTAAGTTTGTAAAATTAAGTTTTGTCATACTCTTGTATACTGAAGTAGGTGTATATATGTTAAATATGATAGAGTATTTTAATTCATTTTGTATATTGCGTATGCATAGATATAGATGTTGGTTTGATCTACCATTTAAATGATGGTAATTTTCTTTACTTTTCTTAAAGAACCATGGTCAAGTCTTCACACAGTTGTCTCAACAGTATTTAAGAGAACCTTCAGTCTCACTTGACACTTGTTTTCTGGGGCGGTTACTAAAAGCATGTTTCCTGGGGTTGCAGGGGTACTGCTTTGTTGTTCATTTGGACCAACACCTCTTAGCTGTCTCATCCAATTTATAAATTTGTCCATAATTGGGTGATGTAAAAATACAGTTACTGAAAGACTCATTTTGGGTGGCGGGATGAGCTCCTGAAGTCCTCTTCAGAGAATTTATCCACAGTCATTCTAGACCTGTGCTATCATGGAGTATGAATAATGGTGTCACCTGGGTTTAAGGGCTTCATTACATATTGTTTTTAGCATCCCAATATAGCTATTGAGTTGTAAATCAAGCTGTGGTGGTGTGGGTTTTTTTCCTTAGGAGCTTAAAGAAATAAGAAAATATTTCAAAAGGGTTCTAGCATCAGTCACTGGACGATGAGGATAAAAAGAACAGCAAAACTAGATGCAGTATTTAACCTAAATAAAATTTCTGTGCTGTAATGTAAAGCTTGAGTTCAAGACAGTGTTTCTTGGGGAGCAGAACTTTTAAGCTAAAACTATAATTTGTGAGTGTTTGGTCAGTATCATCAAATTTCATACCACCCAGGAAGCAGATTCCAGCTTAAAAATGAAACTTTGCAATCATTGGTGCCAATTGCCCTTCTTGCTGCATTGTAACTAAAGAATGCTCTAATGAAGTTGTTTGGATTTTTTGCCTCTACAACATAAAGTTCTTAAGAAATTAATTGACAGTCTAGGTGATAAAATGGCTGCTTAAGCATACTCACTATGACTAGAACTAAAAATGAATGTTTAATTTCCTCTGTATAAATACATATAGTACTTAGCACTTCCTGTTGTGTATTCTTCCTGAAGAAAGTCATGTGAGCATAAAGTAAATGACATTCATGCCAAAATCCTGTTAATCTTTACTCCTTAAAAAATGTGCAGGATTGTATTCAGTTAAAAAAATCAGTATCCTGATTTTTAAACTACAGTCATGTTTATAGCACAGAATCTTCAGACAGTTGTGGTTTTTGGGAGAACAGAGGGAAATAAGTCATAATTTGACTGCTGTTGTGCCAGGGGAAAGTGTGCCCCAGTTTGGTAGAATGTCTATTGAATTATTTGCAATAAGAATGTAGAGGAAAATTAAGTTACTTCATTACAATTGCATGATATGAAACACACAGTGCTAAATACTAGTTCTCAAACTTCTTACATCTGAAAAGGTTTTTAAGTGACATTCCAAGTCCTCAAGTTCTTCAGGAAGAGATGGCATGGATGAAGGAAAGACTGTCAAATTTAGGATCACCAGTTGTACTCTGTCACAATGACCTCTTGTGTAAGAATATTATTTACAACAAGAAACGAGGTAGGTATTGAACTAAACAGTAAGTAGTGAATGGCTTTGTTTATGCTGTATTCTCATTTGCTACATCACTGGTGTCACTTTACTGACTTGTTGAAATAAACTCAGTTTGAGCTTTTAAGACCCAATGTAGTGATAGTGTTATCTGTGCAAATACAAATTTTCTTAATAAGCTAATTCTCACCTGTTTGTTACTGTACAGAAGAATGTTGGTGTTCCTTGCTTTTCTTTAATGAACGAATGAATTTGTTAATCCCTAGCTTGCCTGTATGACTAAACTTCAGAGTTTGTAATTGTTCATGTTAATTCTATTCCAGTTGTATAAAGCTTTTAGGAAGAAAACAAATCATACAAGCATAGAAAATAGCCTGAAGACATTATCTCCTATAATATGTGTCATGTTCTGGTTTGTGATTGTGGGAAGACTTTTTCATAATGAGAAATTTTAGTGATACTTAATACTGTGTTCAGAGACTCAACATTTTCTGCATGAGGTAGATAGGCAAAGATTTTTTTTTTGGAAATATATAAAATAAATGTAAATACATTTAAACTGTTGCAGGCAGTACACATCTTAGCAAACATGAATTACTTTTTTGTTTTTATTAGAATACATTTATCTCATAATTCACGTTAATAAAGAATTCCTTTATTAACATCTATAAAGCTTCTGTAAAAACCTGCAGTTTATTTTATTGCTTGATTTTTGTGGTTTGAGGTTCGGTTACTAAATTAATCAATTAAACAGGATATTAAACCAAACAAAAAAGGCAAACTTGGGACACTAAAATAGTCATTGTGCAGTAAAAATGCACAACTTTCCTCTCGTTTCAAATTTCTGAGCTCAGCTGAGTGCAACAAATTCATCAGATTAGATCAAGATTTCCTTTTGAAGTGAGGATGACATACTCCTCCTAGTAGCTTTCTATTTTTTGGTGATGGTGTGTTAAGATTGTTGGTATGCAAGACAAAAGTCTGTGAGGTAAATGACTGTGAATGGAACAAAAGTCTTCTCCATCAGCCATCACTGGTCTTTGACCTCTTAAGCTTATGTGCCTTAAATTCCAAAACTAACAAAAACATGGTGCAGTTGGTTCTAGTATGAAAACTGGCTGTTTATGTATATTCAGATATGAACTGAATGCATGTGAATTGAGAAAGTAAAGTCTTGGTGGTTTGTGTACAAGTTTCTGAGTAATACCACTTTTGAATTCCTAGTACTTCTATTTATAGAGGTATATACATATGTATATATACATTTACAATGCTATTAACATACATCATAAATTCTAAGAATTCACTACGAAACTTCGGTGGTTTTGCTTAATTTGAATAATGGGTTATAGCTCTGCTTAAAAACGAGGGGGGGAAAAAAAGGATGGAAGGTATGCAAAAAAATCAGCTTGTGGTCTTACCCACACTGGAGTTGTGATATTGTAATTCCAGAAATAAATGTATTTCTAGTGTGGGGGTTTTTTCAGTGCTGAAACTACCTTGAATTCTAGCATTCCAGAGCAGACCCATAGAGAAGTAATTTTTATAGTCACTTTTCATAGTAGAACCATGATGGGGAAAAAAAGTAAAACAAATGGAGGAATTCCTTTAAAAGAGTCACTGTCATGGTCAATAGGCTTGAAGTTTCTATTTGTAAAACAAATGCTATATGCTTTTCTCTTTGTAAACAGAATGGAGGAAAAAACAATGCCAGCAGTGCATCACTTATGAGCAATCCTACAATAACAAGTGTGTGAGTGCTTAGTGTTCGGGGACAAGGTGGGGAGGAGGGAGGTGTTTAAAGAACTTTGGCTTCAAGCTAGCTGTAAACAGCTGGGGAAAAAAAGAGACTTGGAAATATTTAATATATTTATTAAACTTATGTTTGAATGTTGCACATGTACTGTATTAACTTCTGCAGTTTGGGTACAGCAGGTACCATTTTCATAGTAACCAAACCTCAATGCCATCTGTAGAAAGAATATTTCATTTGAAAGTTGTTTCTTTACAATGTACCTTTTATGGAGGAAAAAAGTCACATCAGTCTGTTAGTACAACCTTAGATGAGGAATGTCATTCTAGAGTGGAGGCTCAGCATTAACTGTAAGTAAGCATGTATTGCTGGAATTCTGTTGAGCAGAACAAAAGCTTTTATTGGTATACAAATAATTTTTCAAGAGCACAAAAAGTAGTTATCTTTAAATATGCTCTTTAATAGGAATGGCATCAAACTGTATGAAGGTAGTTAACAGTATTGTTGATACTGTACTTTTTATTAAATTTAGTCTTCCATCTAGAAGGACTTCTGTATATCAAAAAGAACTTGGTGAACATAAATTGGAATTGAGAGAGAGATTGGTTTTTTAGATAATATATATATATACTTTTTTTTTCCCCCTTCTTAGTAAAGTTAATGCAAAGCCAGTGTTTATCTGGCTTTTCAGAAGTTGGGACAAAGTAACTCACCTGTTGGCTTTAGCAACACTATGTTTATCAAGCTGATTGTGGAAGCTTAATTTTGGGGGGTGGGGAAGATGTATGTATTTAAGCTACAGACTATCAACGGGTGCTAGGATTCTTGTCCAATGCAGTGAGAATGATCATTGCTTGTCCCAGTGCTTTGCTTTAGACTTGTCCTCTGCATTAAATTCATGTAGAGGAGTTTTCAGCCTTGAAAGAAGAATCATAGTTGTGCCACATAATACTTTTAAGAAGAATCAGTCTCGTATCCTTAAATTTGATTTGTGAGACTGGAATTACCTGTTGAGTTCCAGCTTCATTTAATAGTTTCACTCATCTGATTTGAATTTGTTCATGCTGTGGCCGAGAGAACTCTGCCTCTTGCTGTTTTGCTAATGTCCGTTTTCCGTCACTCAGGATATGAAAATTTGCAAGTGTTACTTATATAACTTGTAATTATCAGCATCACGTACTCCTTGAAGGATTATAACTCAGAGCTTCACATTGCTTTTAAGTAATATTTGGACATCAAGGTAGTCAAAATATGCTTGATACTTGGTACTGCTTATTTATAGACCTTGTGTTCTGATGCTCTAAAGTTTGGGGGTTTTGTTTTGTTTTTTTTTCCCAACATGACCTGTGAGTTTCCAAAAAATACAGTGTGTTTTAGGAGTATTCAAATACTTACTATTCAAAAAGACCAAGTATCAATGTCCTTTTTTTTTTTTTTTCCTGTATCTATATTTGCTCTTTTTGAATGTATTTTTTTAAAATCACCTACCAGGAAGCTAAGTGTGTGGGTAGATGGCTAGTTTTGTTCTGTTTATTCCCTCTGCCTACCCAATGTTTTCTATGATCTTTGGTAGGAGTCTGTGGGTGCTCAGTGCTTCTGAAGACTGAGGTATGTTTAAGGCTTCTGGTTTTGATCTGTAAACCTATTTTGTTTTGCAAAGCTATATTGGATATTTATAGCTAAAATTGGGTATATGACCCATTTGTGACTTTACAAGCATGTTCATAGCATAGATCATTGTCTTTACCAAAGCTGTCTTCTAGGGCCTCAGTGGCTCACCTGATGAGCAGGATGGGACGGAACTCGGGATGCGTCATTCTGCTGTGGTAACTACAGCTAGGATTTGCACATGGAAAGTGCTTACCTTATTAAACCATTGAAAGTGGAGAGCAGCTAGAGAGAGAGGTGTCATCAGTTTCTTGAGGAGCTATAGCAGATGCTCTATTGACTTCTATGTGACAATTTCCGGTGTGTGGAACGCATGTTCCATTTTGTATCTTCATGTGTTTTTTGTAGATTGCATTGCATGTTGTCTACACTAGGAGACCTCGCAAAGAAAGGAATGTGTTTCAACTTGAAATACACAATACTCTTGATGTCTCTATTCCTGTTGATAATAGTAGCTTCTCCAGAGAGATTATAAAGCTTAGTTTTAAATCATGTCTCACTTCAATTAAAATGCAGATGTGCTTAGCCTAGTGTCTCTTGGTCTGACCATGCCCACTAATATCAGTGGGATGAAACAAGTTCTTTGACCTTATTTGAAACCTCAAAAGCTAGCTGCATAACTACTAATGTAAGCCATATCTTTTAGAAGTGGCTTTCCTGTATGGACCACAATAAATCTTAAAGGTGGATATTTAAACAATTTATGTTTAAACAATTAATACAAGGTATCTCCTGCTGCTTCTAAAACAAGGTAGCTGGGACATGTATGCATTACACATTTATGAAGTGGCAAACTTAAAAGTTTTTGCTTTCTTTCAGTTTCACAGAAAGAGCTCTGCATCTTTATTTTGAGCCTTCATGCAAAAATTAAATTTAAGGTTGAGTTCCACAGTAGCGTGGGTTTGAAAGAGCTCAGTAAAAATGCAGGAGTGTTTCACTTTGAACTTTTATGTTAACAAATGTGAGTTTGCCAGATTTTCTTCATCTGCTGCAGATTAGATATGATATTGTTGCTGCCTTGTAGTGCCATGCACCCTGTTACTTGTTCAGTGACAGAAGGTTTATCACATCACTTGTTCGCATGCATTTCACTATAGGAGAGTGCCTAGTAACAGCCACACCTGTGTCTTTTTAGATTCAGTTTCTTATTGTATGTAACATTTATATCTGAAAGTAAATATTAAATATTAGCTGTATTAAAGATGCATAATAGCACATAGATATGTTCAAGATGAAATTTACACATGAAAAATTTTTAAAGTATTTCTTATGTTGATATTTTGGAAGCAGACTTACCTGCTGTGGTTGTGTTTATGTGAGGGGGGGAAGAAAAAACCTCTAAATACAAGTGGTTTAAATGTTTGGAGGGTGGAGGGGTTCAGGAGATCACTTGTGTAGCAGAGTATTAGCCAGGGTTGGGCTGTGCATTTTGACTGGCTTGTAATTTAGAGGTATTTTCTTTTTAAAAGTAGTGATAAAGAACCAGTGGGAAGCACAAGCATGTGAACCTGCCAGTCAAGCAATGGTAGAAGTTAATCTGTGACGTTATAACATCTTGACTGCAGCTGCTGCAAAATTTCTTGCCTCTTCAAAGTTATGTCCCATTGCCAGCAATATTTTCCTGGGAGGAGCTTATCACTTTGCAGGCTGTTTTCATGTTGGTTTGTTAGAGCCTAAAAGCTTTAACGTTATAACCTTGGTAAGCAGTCCTCCCTTCCTGTGAGAGTAAAGGTAAACTCTGTCTTGGAGGATTGTGACTAAATGATTTTGTTTGTGTTGTGGGCTTTAACTTCTGCTGTAAGTGCTCAGACAAAAAGATTTATCCGTATGATAAAGACGAGCTGCATAGGAAGGAATGTTTCTACCAAAGTTCTTCTGTGACTGGAGCACCTCTCCTATGAGGACAGACTGAGAGAGTTGGGGTTGTTCAGTCTGCAGAGGAGAAGGCTCCGAGGAAACCTTCTTGTGGCCTTCCAATATCTGAAGGGGGCCTACAAGAAAGGTGGTGAGGGACTTTTTAGGAGGTCAGACAGTGATAGAACCAGGGTAAGTGGGTGTAAGCTAGAGGAGGGTAGATTTAGGTTGGATATTAGGAGGAAGCTCTTCACTGTGAGCGTGGTGAGATGGTGGAACAGGTTGCCCAGAGAGGTTGTGGAAGCCTCATCCCTGGAAGCTTTTAAGACAAGGCTTGATGGGGCCCTGGGCAACCTGATGTAGTGGATGGTGTCCCTGCCAGGCAGGGGGGTTGGAACTGGGTGATCTTTAAGGTCCCTTCCAACTCTGACGATTTTAAGAACTTGGTCAGGACATTTAACAGGGAAAACAATTGTATTTGATATGTGCGATATCAAGAACTATTGAGGAGGCAGTATATTAGATGCTTAAAATCTAGTCCAGGAAATATGTAACATAACTAACATTATTAGTATTATTTACTTCTTTTACCTGGAGTTCTGATAGTTAATATTAGCATCTGTAAGATGTTTTAACTTATGCCAAGATTGTTCATGGTACTAGAAGGGATATGTTTTTATTGAGTAAATATGCAGCGAGTCATCAAAGACTGGGTATAGAGAGGGAGAAGGGTGCAACTGTGAAAACTGCCCATTTCAGCACAGCAGTGGGAAATGTAAGGTTTTACACTTCAGTGTTCTAGAGCAAACAGCTCTTAAGCTAAGTCATTGCTTCCTTTTCTGATATTTTTAGTAATTTTGCTGTTTCCCTTAAAATACAAGAGCTCTAGTTTTACCTAGTCTTATCTTGTTAATGTTTTGACTGCTTGATGCCACATAGACATTCTTAAGCAGCTTCAATAGTGTATTAGTGTAGCAAAGCATTTTCCCCAGCTTCACTGTAGGTAAAAGTAATTTGGAAACATTTGGGGCTGTTTGCTGCTTTTTCAGTCTTGTTTACATAACAGTACATAGTTTCATAGTTTTGAGGGCTTGAGGGTCTGACAGTTTCTTGAGACTAGTTTAAGCCAGCTTTAAAAGAGGGGAAAAAAAAAGCCAACCCAAAAATTAAGAATAGTCTTGCTCTGTAATTGTGGTTGGAGGAAGCAGGAAATACCAACATGTTAAAGGAAATATCAACATGTTGCGTTATATTAATAGTCTGCTGTGGTTGCACACTTATGGGAGAACAAACAAGACTGTTCTTTAAGTGAGGGGAAAAAATTGATCTGCTATTTCTATGTTAATTTGAAATAAAGGATCCTCTACTGTTATTTGTTATTCTGAAGGTAAGGGATGCCCTCATGTGGTAGAAGTTAAAATTGAAATTCTGCTGTTCAGGTTTAAAAACAGATAATTATAAGCTTTAAGTATTTATTTAAGAGCTTTCTTGAATTAAAATTGAAGAGAATCTCATGTAATAAAAATCACAGCATTACCCTGGAATGTCTGAGTGCACACAACTGGGCACAAGTAAGATGGGTGTGTGGTTTGGTTTTGTTTTTCCCCCAAAACTTCAAAGGACATCAAAGGAACAGGGTTGTGACTTCATTTGATATGGACTCTGATGTTACTGCTGTTGTGTCTCACATAGGTGATGTACAGTTCATAGACTATGAATACTCTGGGTACAACTACCTGGCTTATGACATTGGAAATCACTTCAATGAATTTGCAGGTAAAAATTGGATTTCTGAGGTAAAGTGAAAATGGTTTTATAAAAACCCCCTCATTCTTGCACATTCTCTTTGTCTGTGTAGCTAGGTACATGTATATAGCTCTGGATCTGAGCAAAAGTGTATTGACCTCTCATCCTTTGTAGCTTTGCTGACCCAGAAATGGGGATATCATGTCCTGAATTTTGGTGGAGTTAGATAAATACAGAACTCAGATTTCACACTGTCCTTCTGTGAAGTGACACACCAGAGACAGCCCACTGTATTGAAATAGTGTGGATGTATCTTTAGAGCATAGGTGTGTATTGAGAGTACCCCATGTGCTTCCATAGTTGCGAATGACAGACTTACAGTGGTGTTTTTTCTTTGTTTCTGTTTTTCATCTGGGACTTCTTAGCAGAGTCCAATTTCATCTTTAAGGAGCCAAATACAGTAAGAAGATTAAATGCACAAGTACATTTTTTTTACCTATAGAAACCAGCTGTTTCATCTTTTGTATTCTTTATCCATCTAGTAAAAACCTGATTTTTTTTTTTTTTTAAGCTAAATTTGAGTGGGTCTGACACTAGAAAGAGTTGAGGTGCTAAGGGATTGCTCTGGTAATAAAACAAGACTTAAGGAGAATTCTTAAATCTCCAGGGAAGGTTAGCTAGTGCTGGTGACCTCTGGTCCCCGTTTGGCACTCCTGGTAGACTCTGTATAGACTATGAGTTAGCATCTTCAGTATAAGAAGAAAAATAGGACTAAGAGTGGTTATGGAGATAAATCTAATAATGCTACCAACACCCTGTGGAGAAGAGAGGTAAACCTCTCAAACATGAGCTTCATGGGCGATAATGTATATGCACCTGGATTCAGCTTTGGATATTGTTGCATACAAGGCCCTTTTCCCATGAAATAAGTGTGTAATATTTTATGTTTGGAAGGGCTTTTGTTTCATGATGCAAGTACTTTTTCATAAGAGAATTCTCTCAAAGTTAGACTTGTTCAGTCTGGAAATACAAGTAGAATATGTATGTGGCTGAAAACATATACAGCAGAAATCTTTTTGCTATATTTTGAATGCTCTGATTTGTGTATAAGAAATTTTTACCAACATGCAACTGATGTAGTCAGGTCAAAGTGAAAACACTGATGATTGTCCACATCAATTTGTGTGTCTTTGTGTTGGGTGTATGGAGGGGGGAAGTAGTCAAGTAAAGTGATGCTAATGGCCTTTTTGGGCACTAATGGGTATTTTTTTTCCTTTTTCTAGGAGTAAATGAGGTAGACTACAGCCTTTATCCTAACAGAAAATTACAGGAACAATGGCTGAGAGCTTACCTTGAGGCCTACAAAGAATATAAGGGCTTTGGCACAGAAGTCAGTGAAAAAGAAGTTGAAGTCCTATATGTCCAAGTCAATCAATTTGCACTGGTAAATAAAATACACTTGACTAGAATATACTAAATGCTATGGAGAAGCATGCTAGTCTGAGGATAAATATAGTTGGTAGTTTCTTACTGAGTGCTGGGGCACAGGAAGAAAAACTTCCATAGCCTGTTCTGTGGACACTTTCTGCTATGTTGTGTGTTAAAAAATCTCTATTATTAATATTCCTAGTGAAAGAGGCAATGAACATTCAGAAAATGAGGAAGAATTTCTTCACTGTGAGGGTGGTTAGGCAGTGGAACAGGTTGCCCAGAGAGGTTGTGGAAGCCTCATCCCTGGAAGCTTTTAAGACAAGGACTGATGGGGCCCTGGGTAACCTGATGTAGTGGATGGTGTCCCTGCCAGGCAGGGGGGTTGGAACTGGATGATCTTTGAGATCCCTTCCAACTCTGACAATCCTATGATCCTATGACATGAAATTTGAGTAAGTATTTCTATTGGCTGATAATCAGTCTGGCAGGCTTCTGAGCTGGCTGGAGTTTAGGCTGGGTCTGTGTTGAACTTTTTCTTGTAATGTTAAGAAGACAAGAGCAAGGTAGTCTTTTCATAAAGACTTGTAAATCTGACTGTGTGAGTCAGCTTCTTGTTCTTCCTCTTATCTTGTGCATTATAAGTTATCTCATGTCTGTCAGTCTTACCTTTCACAGATTTTGGATGTAAAAGCTTTGCTCCCTTACCCTTTTAGTTTAAAAGGATTGAGCCTGTTCAAAGTTTTGATCTGGCTTTGGTGCCTTGTCAAAAAGAACACATCCAATGCAATTCATGAAGGTAGAATAAGAAGTCAAATAGGTGTGGAATTGAGTCTTTGAATGTCCCAGCTATGTATACTGTTAGAAGCATTTTGAACATGTATTTTTCTTTTTTCCCAAGCATTATCTCTGTGTGATTTCTGAAGATGCTTAAAGGCATTGTTATTGTTACATTTTCTAAATAACCCTGATCGTGGTTTGTGTTGAGGATGTGATAGGAAATGTTACAGCAAAAGTGACATTTACACAGTAGCTAGCTAGCTTTATTTTGATTTCTCCTGAACAGTAAGATGCCAAACTAGTCACAGGAGGACCAAGGCTAAGTAGCCAGTTTGGCCTTATTTCAATCCTTTTTCTGACTAATACAAGCACACCTGTTACTGTAATACCTTCAGATTTCTGGCAAAAGCTAATGGTTGCAGTGAGGAAATCCAGTTCACATTCTAGAATATAATTATTAAATAAGCACTTAACCAGCTTGTTTGCTGTTATCCTTTTAAAATCTCTATTGTCAACTGTTAGTGTTGACTTCAGCTTTCCTATTCAGTTAGGAAAGTTTGATATGCAATTAAGTAGGCTGGTGGTCTGTTTTAAAATATATATGATTGTTTTGTCAGTTTTAAACTATGGTCATGCTGATGTTTAAGAGGATAGAGTTCTGTTTAGAGAAAGCTCAAGACTTGCCTATAGACCACACATAATTCACAAATACTGCTGAGTATTCTTTTGTCAGCTACTGTGGGAAGCGTTAAAAGAGAAGGTGAACTAAAGTTAATGGGTACTGTGTAAGTGTCAAACTGCTCACTCTAAGGTCATGTTGTCTAAAGTAGAGGTAAAAGAAAGATTTACATGTACTTACTGTAGTTGCCATTTCAAGGTTTTTTCAGGCATGTATGCATATTAATTCTATCCTTCTGGTAAAGTTTCATGCAAACTTCAGGAAGGAAGTTAGATAATTACTGTAAGCAGTTATTTACTGAACAGAAGTCTGAAGTACATCACTTGTAACCTGGGTGGTCTAGTAATGTCTTCCACAAGGAGACTGTCAGGGTCATGGCAATTATATGTGTTTGTTAATTTAAAGTATACTAACAATCACATCAGTAATGTAATCCATAGTGTCAAACTGAAACTGACTGTAGGCTTCCAGGCTACTTATTTGGACTTGTAATGGAAGTAAGTTTGGAGCAGATGAAAAACTTATGTAAATGCTGGTGAGTTAGAGGTTCTCTTACACAGCTACAGATCATATCTGTTGAAGTCAGTACTGAGAGTAAGTTGTAGCTATAATGACTTCAGTGTTGTAATCAAAGATTCAAAAGGAATTTCATATTTGCACTAGAGTTGAATACATGTAGGATAATACATATTTAATTAGCAGCAGTAGTACTTGTTCTAACATTTTTGTGCATTTCTAACATGGTGTTCATAGTTTTGTATCAGTCTTTTTAACAGATGACCATAAATTGCATTCATAAATGCAACATTTTTCTTGAAAATAACGCATGGAGAGTCAGGATTCTAATGGATTTCCTCCTCTGCTTGCAAGTAGTTAATTCTATAATGCTTGTTTACCAGTCTCTTTGGTAAAGAGATGCCAGATAACTTCACAAAAAGACTGAGTTTTGAGAGTTCTCTTGTAGGTAACTTTTTGTCTCAGTGTGAGACTAAGTTGGATTTATATAAGGTTTATCTTTCACTAATAAATCTTTTTCTTTCAGGCTTCCCACTTCTTCTGGGGATTGTGGGCTCTAATTCAAGCCAAGTATTCCACCATTGACTTTGATTTTCTAGGGTAAGTGTGCTTGCTACATATAATTATATAATACTTGAAACTGGAAGGGACCTGTGGGCCATCTAGTCCAAAACCTCATCAATCAGCAACTGTGAGGTCTGAGCAACAGACCTGATCTATGTAGTAATACTACAACTCCTGATTTTAAAGAGAAAAAAGATAGTAAAAGCTGTGTCTGTTTGTGCTTTTTTGTTGTTGAAAGTTCTCTAAATTAGTATGTGCCCTGGGCTAAAACACGTGGTATAGCAAGGCAAGGATCAGAAGCGGAGGAGTAAATGTTTTGGGGCATGGAGTGCATTTTGTTAGAGACACAAAGACATAAAAGCTAGGTTGGTCAGTGTGGTGCACTGTGTCAGGTGCAAGACCTACACTTCCAACTGCAAGAGTCAAGGTGTACAAAAGAGCTTCTTTACTTCTTATGCATGGAAATTCCTAATTTTTTTTAAAGAGTCTTGGTAATGCCAGTGAATGTTCAGTTGTGTTTCCTGAGACGTTGGCTAATGGTGTTCTGTTTCAGGTAGATGTGTGTCTTTGGCATTTTTTTAAAATGGTCTTTCATGGCAAGAAGCAGAGGATTTCATCTCTCCATTGGGGACTGGGCGAGGTGATAAAGTTAATCATTTTGTTTGGTAAAAGATCCCACTGTAGAAATTTTGGCGCTTAGCTGGGTCGTTCTGTAAATGAGACGACTGGGAATTTCTTGTTGCAGTTTGTTCTCGAGTAGAAGTACTCCTTAGTAACCACTAGGTGGCAAAAAAGGCCAAGGGTTGGCAGAACCCAGAAAAGTATCTGTTTTCAATAAAATACCATTCTTGCAATGATCAGGATCAGATTTCTCTTGCTGGACAGTCTATTAAGAACTAAACATGAAAACACCACCTATGATAATCCCAGAGCAGCATCTGTTTTGCATACTGTAGCAGGCTGGGATTGGAAGGGGTAGTGGTGAGGGAGTACCATAATTTGGTTTCTCTGTTCTTAATTTCTTCCTTTAGCATCGGCAGGGGACAGTTTTGAAAACAGGGTACTGTGATAGGTGGAATTCTGACTAGTCCTACCTAGCATGGCTGTTTCTCTGTAAGGAGATATCTGCTCTTAACTTCCCATCTCTCTCTCCCTTTGCCTAGGTATGCAATTGTTCGGTTTAACCAGTATTTCAAAATGAAGCTGGAGGTCATGACGTTGACTCTTCCTGAGTAATGAAGAGGAAGAAACTTACCAAGTGGATAGACTCAATCTTTTTGGAGAACAGATACTGGAAAAAAGCTAAACATTTCTTGAAGTTCTGTCATGCTCACTTGGTGGTTCTTGCTTTATAAATAATGCCTCTAAACAGTCCTTCGATGTTAAATTTAATATGAAGAGCATACATACTGCTGTTGATATCAAACTGATTAGAAACTTGCTAAATCTATAAGAAGTTGTAGAAATGGCAGTTTAATCTTTCTTTGTAATTTAACATATGTTGTATGTGAATTATTTATTATAAGTTTAACATGATTCCATTGCTGCTTTCATCAGTTTTTGTCAAAGTTGGGTGCAGTTCCAAAGGATTTGTTGAACAACTTTTGGTTTTGAAGTTGCATCAACTTACATGAAAGAAAACATGATCAGAGAGTATTAACCTGGTAGATAGATAGAAGCAAAATGAGTGATAATAGACTTGTGAGATCACCAGTGTGGTGTATTGGAGAAAGGTTAGGATGATTTTATTATTTCTTTTACTTTTTAAAAAAAAGAAAAAGGTAGCTTTCCCTATGATGGTACATTTCTTTTACAAAAGAGTCAGTCAGCTTGCTGAAATGATAACATTTTGACTTTTTTCCTTCTTGGTGTGTAGCAACGTGAAGGCTGTGTGCACACCCGATTCCTTGAGGGTGTGTACCATCATAGTGTTAGGTGAACAGTTGGAAAGCTGCTTGTTTATTAAGTGTACTTTAAAAAAAAAAAAGACCACTTTTCCAACTCTATATTCCTTTTGAAACTTGATTCTAAATTCAAACACTATTCTGGTGTCTATAGTTGATGTTCTTCAACAGTATCTAGCAGAATGGATTATTAAACTGAAGATTAGTGAACAGAGATCCTGTTGCACTGGGGAGCAAGAAACTTAGGTTTACAGTTTGTGTATTGTTGACATCTTCATGCTTTGTCATATTCTAACCTTGGATTCCAGTCTTAAATGCTTGGTCCTGTAGCTGCAGATTCTGTTATGTCTGGTGGTTTATTTCTGATTTTTAGTTTTTATTCTGTGGCAGCAAATGACTTTTCAAAGTCTCTGGTTTGAAGGATGATATGGAAACATGACTTAAGCAATGGGGCTTTGATCATCACCCACGTTTTCTTATTTCTTAAAGCTGTTATACCAAGAATGGTCTGGATTACAAAATGTGAATCAAAAAGAAAATGTTTACTTAACAAAATGTAGAAGTTTGTGTAGCAAAGAGGCTTTAAATCTCAAAGGGGGTATTGGGGGTGGGAGGGGAAGAAACCCACAACAGAAAAATAAAACCCAACAATGCATTGTGGAGTTGGGTGAGCATATATTCAACTCTGATTATACTCTGAAAAACTTTGCACTTTGGTCACATAAGTGCCCACATGTACAAAGTCTGTGTGTGTGCATATACACATGCAAACACAAACTTACCTGAAGAGTAAATATTAAGGGGAGTCTGTTGTACAGACTCTAGCAAAGATATTTATTCAGAATTGCTTTATGGCACACTGGGGTGTGCGTGTGTATGTGTATGCACATGGACACATCTATACATCTGTGCTTTACAAAAGCTTGGATTGAATCAGGACAAAGACTATTGATGTGAATGAAAAATTTTCACCTTGAAAGACCATTTTGAATGGCATTCTGTTGTTTTACAAAAGCAAGGTTTGGGATTTTTTTCCCCTCTTGTTTATATTCATCTCAGTGTTTCCAGTTTGTGGGGTTTTTTCCTTCAGTCAAAACCCTGCAAATCCTAATACAAATGGGAGAACTGGGATTTTTTTTTTTTTTTTTTTTTTGTAACTTGAAAGTAGGTAACAATTTTTGTTAGCATTTTTTAACCATAGGCTACTATACTGGACAGGTTTTCATGTAGTTAAATAGAAACAAATAGCTAAGATAGACACTTCTGTTTTCCTTTGTAGCAGTTACCAAGGATGTTGCTAGAGCTCATGAAAGCACTGAAGACTTTAATTTTCTGTACTTTCTCCCTGTTGACATTATTGACATATGTTGAATAATACTACCCTGCTGTCTTGGTAGTCCCTTTAAGTTCAGCAAGATCTACTTTGAAGTAAGGTTGGTAAAGATTCTTGAACTCTTACTACTGTTTTCTTCTTCAAGTGGTGGCTTTATTTCTGGCAGTGTTGCTTTCTTTTTGGGGAGTATTTGAAAAAGGCTGTGAAGTTCACTAGGTCTTGGGAAATCCAACACTTTACAGATCCTAACTTTCCCAACAATTGGCAAAACACATTCCCTTTTCAGGTACCAGTACTATATATGTTTGGAGTTGGTTAATTTTTTGTCAGTACTATTTTTGTTTGTATAGCTCAAGTAGCAATAACTGTAGAAGTTGGAAGCTTGCTTCTGCAGAACCAAAGCTCTTCATGAGTGCAGCTCGATCTCATTCTTGTGGAGTGAATTTCCACTGAATCCTGTAAAAGCACTTTGAAGCAGATAGTAAATACTGCAAGCTTTTCCTGAGCCACTTTGAAGAAGCACAAGGATTCTCACAGGTCACAGTGGTTGACTTTGCAGTACTGGTAGAGGCTCTCATTTTGCATGTTGAAGTTCATTTTACACACTTAAATGCTGCTTTGCATCAGCTTTCTTTCAAGACAAGTGCAGATTAAAACAATTTCTGGGAAGTTCTGAAGAAATACTGTAAAACATTTTCCAGAAGAAAATGCCAGTTACCTTGAGCTTTGTCCCACATCTGTTTGAGCCAGTAGCACTTGGATATTCTTGCTTGCTAAGGAATATCTGCAGATGTGTTAAGTTTGAAGCAGTAGTTTGCAACAGCATTGCAGATGATGAGGTAGCTTGAAACTGTGAATACAGGACGTTCTGAATGTAAGTTATAGGTACTAGAGCACCAAACTAGAGAACATGTCCTTATTTCAATTAATTTATCTCAGTCTCCTTAGTAGCAAGCTTGAAGATATTTGAAGGAGGACAAAAGATGACTGAGCTCTAGAAACATCCTGTAGTAGTTTTGACTGTGACTTGCCAAGAAGATACTCTGTTGCCTTTATGTTAAGCTAAGGGCATGAATGCCAAGATTAATAATTCTTACTGTAGTTAAACCTAATATGTAAATATAAAGAGGATTATTAGTGGTGGCATTCTTGCATAATAGCATCAAGTCAATAGACCATAGTGGCCTGGTTGCTTTTGTAAAGCAGAATAGTGTGAATTTTTTTCTTCTCATTTCTGCAGTCAGATCTGGCTAATCCATGTCAAAGTTCTAAGGTCACCTAAGATTTATGAATGATAGCTGATCTCTCACATAATTTTAAACTCCTTCACTTACACTTCTTGGTTTGCATTTTAAAAGGACTTACCAAATTTGCATTAACCAGTTCTGACTGTCTATGTATATACAACAGTGTAAATAACCATTTGTAAATTAGTGTGAATTGTACTGTATCTTGCATTTATGGACTTGTGTATTGCATTGTATTCTCTCCTATTTTGTAGAAAATTTGATGTAAAGAAGAAATTTAGCTCTGTGTGAGGACTTCTTTTGTTAAATTGGCCTGTTACAGAGCATAATAGTCCTGTTATGGTATCCATTTATAGCCTTGGGCATCCAGTGTCTTTTTTTCCCCTGTTAGCTTTTTTGACTTGCTCTTGGGAGTGATTCTTGGAATAAAGGAATTTATGCAGTATGAAGATGAAGAGAGAGTCTGTTCTAGTAACAGGGCAGCTAAGAGGTACATGTAGTACCTGTGGTATAGAGACAGTTGTTAAAATTGTTTACTTAAACTTCCAAAAATTTCCTATGTGTTCTTGAATGCTGGTGACTTCTAAACTAAGTGTGTTGAAGTGAAGTACTTTTTAAAGTGTGTGCTGCCATGGTGACAGCAACTGAGTTAGTGATAGAAGTCCCCCAACTTAAGTGACTTTGGTGGATATAGCCTTATAATAGGATTAGTTACTAAATTTCAAATGCTTATAATAATAATGCCCAGATCACAAAAAATAGTTCTACCAGTCACTTTCCTCAACACTAGAGCTGTTGGTAGCCCCTGTAGACAATCTGAAACTTATCTGAGGCATTTGCCCTGTGTGCCATGCCCTCCCCCTCCTTCCTGTGCCCACCACCCTACTTCATTAGGGAAAACATGAATAGAAAAGCTTCCTGTCCATACTTAATCATCACTATTTCCTTTTTAACTAAAGTTGTGTTGTTTTGGTTTTTTTTGTCAGCACCTGTCTCATCAGAATTTTTTTGTGTAGGAAGTCCCTTTCTGAAGAGGCCTTTAATCCTGGAAGCATAGACAGTGAAGCATAGTTTTCCCCAGATGTCTGACTATATTTCATTACTGTTGCCTTTCACTGGCTGTTTTGAACTCCATAGTGTCCTTCAAGCTACTAGTTTATTCTTGTCACAGCTGTGTTTAATAACTCTGCTGGAAAATACCAGTGTGCAAATCTTATTGCCATCTGACAGAGTGATCTTGATTCAGTCTGTACATCCTGTCAGCTTTACCTGCACCAGATGAAAGGTACATGTGCTTATCAGTGTTGACACTTCAAGTTACTAGGGTCCTGGGAAGTGAGTTTATCAAAGAAGTATTAGTCAAGAGGAGGGATTGGCTCAGTAAATACAAGTAAAAGGAAATCATTCACATGGGAACACAAGCTTTTGATGTAGCAAGGTATTGGATATGTTTATTGTGTGGTTTAAGGACAAGAGCAAATGGGAAAGGGTAAAAGTTTGTTTCAAAATGAAGTTCAGATTTTTTTAATGCCTTTGTTAGCTAGCAAAAGCTTAACAGAATATTTTGTTCCTCCTACTGAAAGGAATCTTAAAACAGATTTGGGTAACTTCCTGATTGAAGAAAACTTAGTTCTGTAACCTAGTGGAATATAATCACTTGCTTGGAGTAGTCATTCATGCAGAGGAGGTTGACCTGTCTGTCTGAAGTGACTGGCCGTTCTTGACTGGTTTTAACTGTCATTTTTTTATTGTTTACTGTGTTCTTAGATGCCTTCTGAGGTGTGCTAGATTACTAAATACAGGAGTTGGCTACTGTCTAGTATTGTCTCTTCCACACTAGGCAGGTTGTAATTATGTTAGAATAGAAAATGTTTGATCAAACCTGGAGGTAATGCAAGGCTGATATTGAGTGGTCTTGCAGCTAATTCTCTTCCTCCCTTTCTGTTACTGTTGGCTGCTAGCTGATCGTTTTCAGTACTTGTGAAAGATAGAAAAAGCCATGATCTTTGGTCTTGTGAAGTGTAGGTGTTGTGTTAGCCAACCACACAACTTTTAAGAAGGAGGCTGTTATTAGTGAGATGTCCAGATGGAACCTGTTGGAACAAACCAGACTTTGTGGCTTTATAGACCTCTGCAGTGGAAAGTGAAATGTTTGTATGTGAAAGTTGTATTGAGGTGCTCCATCTAAGTATGGAGCATCCATCCATCTAAGCTTGTGCTGAGACACTGGAAAAAGCATGTATTTTTTTTAAGTGACTTTTCCAATTAGTCCCTGATCTGTAGATATTAAGATCCTGTGATTAGGATAACTGGGGAGAGGGGGAAGAAATGTTCCAAAAGATTATAGAACAATACCCTATGCAGCTGATCAATTTGCAACATTTAGTGTGTGGGCTTGTCAGTGTGTGTAATAGTACAGGTGATGGTGTGCACCAGATTCTTCAATAAAAGGTTCTTTTATTATTGTGAAATTTCAGAAAACTGACTGGAATGGTGCTGAAGCCCACTGGGATCTTAGAACAAGTGGTCAGACTTCACCAGATTCCCAAACTTGTGGTTCAGAATCTTACATTAGCTGTCTCTCTGTAGCTGCCTAAAATTGTTGAGCTGCTGCCTCAAATTCCCTAAGGTGTATAACTTAATTCAGGGACTTCCCAAATATGTTTGATTTGATGATTATGGAGAGATGACACAGAAAACTTGGTGAAAACTAAAAGTTGTATGAACGTTTAGAAAGCAAACAAGTTACTTGAAATCTAATAAACTTTGAAAATTAATGCTGAAATATCTTCAGGTACTGCACTAGCCTATTTTTGTGGTATTGTAACTTCATTTTTCTATGTTGAGTGTTTGTTTTGTTTTTTCCCCGCCCCCCCTCCCCACATAGTGATCCATGCAAAAACACATGTAAAAGAGACAATGGAAGAGAAACATGACAAATACTGTATACAATGCCATAAAATGCAGTGTGAACTGGAAAACGGTATGTTTCCAAGCCTTTGGTAGAATTCTTAAGTGTTATCAAAATGGTAGGTGTCAAGTCTTTAGTGTGTGAAAGTTTGGTTTTTGTTTTTGGGGTTTTTTTTCAGTAGCAATGTTCCTTTTCTCTCAGATGCAGTCTGTGGTAGTTAATAATGCTGCTTTGTATACAAGTGCTTTGAATAGTCTTCAGCACTGAGAATGTATCCAATCTTTCATAGCTATGACTTCAGTCAGATTCATTGGTTCTTTTTCAAACCTCTTAATCCAGCTGTCTAAAGCCCTTTAAATACTTGCAGAAACATGGCCATAGCATATTAGGGATATGTTCCATTTTGTGTCATTTTCTTTTTGGTACTGCATATATTTCAGTGTTCTTTTAAACAAAAGTCCATTTATGTCCTGTGAATAAAATATGCTCAATTTACAGATAAGCCTTTGTCATCTTCCAGCAGTGTCATCCCCCCCCTAAAGTTCCCATGACCCTTCTTGTATGTTGTGGAGTTTAGGTGCATCATTTATCCATTGCAGTGAATTGTATTTCTTTTGAACTAAATGTTATTGAAGCTATTATAAGGCCTTCTACCACTGATTAAATGAAGTAATGTACCTTTGAAAGAGATTTATATTGTGTAAATAATTTCAAACTGCAACAATAAAGTTGGTTTCTAACTGCACTGTTAGCATATATTGTTTTGAGTTTGCTTTCCTCAGGTTTGAAAGCACTTGATTTGGAATACTTGAGTCCTTAAAGGCTTTTTTACTTGTGCTCAAATATACCTCTTTCTGGAATTAACAACCCAGCTAAAAAAATAAATGCTTTGAGTTAGTATTTGGCTTGCACTAAGTTAACTCTGTTAGCAGTTTTACATATTAAATAGGCTTGATTATTGACCACTGCAGTTTTACATTTGGGAGGCAGGAACTGGATGGAATGTGGCTATTGGGAGTGATCACTACCATGGAGGGAAGCATGGAAAGTTTGGGCTGCTCTCAAGTTTAATTTCTGAATAGGAAGGGCTGTGATGACTCTGGGAGATTCATTTTCCAGCCTGATCCATAATGTTGAAGGAAAAGGCCCTGTGTCCAGTGCTAGAAGCACAATGTGAGAGACTTGCTTGGGTGTTAACTGTGGTGTTTTGATCTATATCAACAAACCTCTTCTGCCTCCATCCTAAAGATAAATGATTTCATTAAGATACAGATTTTACTTGGGCTTGAGTTACCCTGTGTGGTTGCCTGCAGGGAATGTATTGAGGAAAACATTCCTTTAGACCAAAGTCTGTGCTCCATTCTATGGCTGCTGTCCCTGTCATGGAAAATGGGCACTTCCTGCATACACTGAATACAGAATTTGGATCTTGTTCATTGTAGGATAGATTCAGATGATGTTACAGTTTGTATATGTAGTAAGGGACAGAAAGAAGAAGGAAATTTAGAAGGAAAAACAAAAGTCTTTAAAAGTCTTAAAAAGAGATTCTACTGAATGCAGAAGTAAAGTTCAGGCTAGGAAAAAGCGTTAACCCAGCATTGTATGAGACTAGAGACTTGAGCCACATGCATCTTTGCTTAAGTAGGTTTTTATGTCTTAACAATTCCTTCACCTTTTAATTCTTGATTGTATTCTGGAAGTGTAAGGATCACACAGTAGTGCTCTATACACACAATTTACCCAGCTCAAGATTCTCAAACACTCCAAGCATTGCTGGGTCTCATTGACCCCTAAACATGTGACCTATTTCTGCTGGCCTTTTTGCTGCTGAAGTACTATTACTGCTGAAGAATGGGTGAGTCAAAGAATTGTAGAGTTTAATAGAAAGTACTCAGACTATGACTGAACATCTAGGGTTACTTGTCCATACTGAATTACTGGTTACAGCCAAGGGATGGTATTTTTCTGGTGTCCCCTGCCCCAATCCTCAAAACTTTCCATGGGGCTAAGTTGTGGCTTTATTCACTGTCATCATTGCAGTGAAAAGGAGATCTCTCATGCTGGTGAACATTTCATTCTAACGTGGTTACAGGTAAAAATTCTTCATTCACAACTTGGCCAGAAAATGTGAAGCAAGCTCTTAGTGAGCTAGAATTTGTCCATGGATGTAATGAAGAGGGTGTTTTTGAGGCCATCCCAGAAAATATGGTCCTGAATAGTTTATTTTCCTCAAGATAAAAGAACAAACTACAGATGTAAAATAGGAAGGATATCAATGGCATGTGCAGTGGGCTCCTATATGTAATGTATTTAAATGCCAGCTATATAAAATGTGTGTTCCTAGGAGTTTCCCTGAGTGAATTCAAAATAGCATATTTGCCCTTAATAAAAATAGGAAGCTGATTTGCATTATATACAATATATATGGGTTTTTAAGTGTTTATATGCAGCCTATACCTAGGGCTCTATCAGCTGATGATCCCTCCCTGGCCAGGAAGGGGGATTGGGACAAGGAAAAGAGACCTGTGGGTTGTAATGAAAATAGATTCAATGAAACAGCAAAACTAATATTAACACTAATATGAAGTATACCAAGTTATACCCAGTCCAGGGAATGCACTTCAGTCACAATAAATAGGAAAGCAGTCCTTGGAGAAAAATGGAGAAGGAGCTCCTCTAAAGGATGAGGAGAAGCAGGAGGAGGCCCCCTTTATAATTATAGAGTGTGATTTCTATGGTATGGGCTACACCTGTAAGCTAACTTAGGGCAGCTGCCCTGACTTTTGCCCCTGTCAGCTCAAGGTCCTGTCTTCTAATAGCCTGCATACCATGGCTGGCCTATGATTCTATCCCAGTGAAACCAGGACAGTAGGTTATATACAGATCGATTAAATAGAAAGCTCTATTCCCTTTAGCATTGCAGAGTGAAGCTGCATGGAAGTTCTCTGAAATTTGACTTATGCACACCCAGAGGTGTGCAGTGCTGATAGTCCCCTTTCAGAATCAACACTTACTACTGACCACGTACAGAAAGCTGCTTTTTTGTTTTGTTTTTTTTAAAGCCCTACAGTGTGCTTTGATTGCTATCATACAGCAGCAAACACATTTCTTTTGTCAGGAACTGGCTTTGAGACAGGAGTGTAAACCTCTTGTTGCACACTCTTTTGGAAGCTTTCCTTGAGACTCCAGACTTAAGCTGTTAACGATGACTTGTTTCCTTCCCATTCCCTGCTAATATTCCTTACAACTGTAAGGAATTCTCTAACCTGCACTTCATCCTGATCCCAGTGTCTTGCCGTGCTATTTATAATGAAGCTGCTCATCTGCTTTTTAACTTTTTAGGAGTTAGTGAAAGGAGAAATACATAAAATTGTTCAAATATAGAATCATCAGCGTTGGAAGGGACCTTAAAGATCGTCCAGTTCCAACCCCCCTGCCTGACAGGGACACCATCCACTACATCAGGTTGCCCAGGGCCCCATCCAACCTTGTCTTAAAAGCTTCCAGGGATGAGGCTTCCACAACCTCTCTGGGCAACTTGTTCCACTGTCTAACCACCCTCATAGTGAAGAACTTCCTCCTAATATCCAACCTAAATCTCCCCTCCTCTAGCTTACACCCATTTCCCCTGGTTCTGTCACTGTCTGACCTCCTAAAAAGTCCCTCACCACCTTTCTTGTAATAATATCAGTCAGCTGAGAGGCCAAAGGTGGTGTCTGCTTCAAATGGCTTTGACTGACTGGGGCAAGTCAGAAACATGGCTTTTTATTGTAGTTAATTTCTGTTGATATTTTTATTTCTCCATGCCCAGGGAAGCAGAGGGAGATGACAGACTCCAGCACTTACCCGCAGGTGGCAATGGAGCTGCAGATTGTGTCTCATTGTTGAAGCAGCTTTTTCAAGACAGCTTATTTTTGTAGTGCAGCATGTCATACATTGAGTTAAGCAGGAAGAAGGGGATTCTTTTATCTCTCAATGACTTGCAGCCAAGATCAGTAATTGCCTCGTTCTTAATGTTGCGTAACTGTTAGCAAGACTCAAGCCAAGCATTAATGAATTTCATCAGAACTTCATTTTTTAATGAGCATCATTAATCGTTAGTCATGCATGCTACAACCTACACTTCTCTAAAGTGGGGATTTGCCAATCCTGTTGCAGTCTAAAATCAGCAGCATATTTCCCCCAGATTTTATCAGTAAAATAGCAAGAGAAGACTGTGGAGGGAGTGAGACCAAAAGAACTCATTCATCTGAACTTTGAAATACTTCAGATGTTCTCTGAAAGTTGGTCTGACGCTTCAGCTTGTGAGCTGCTGCTCTCCCACTTTTCTCTGGGCTGTGGTAATACTTGGAGAGCTCTTGTGAGAGCTGGTGGGGCCTGAAATGGATCTTGCCCTCCAAACCTGAGTTACTCCAAGCTACAGCGTTGATTTGGCCTCTTAGGATGGACTTACTGGGCTTCCTCTGCCTTGTTACAAAAATCAGTCAAACTTTTAAGATAAAACTTGTTTTCAGGCTTGAGAAAATGATGACTAGTGATCTACCAGCTAGTCTTTACTCCTTTTTAATTGTGCAGCTGGCTGTGTCTGAAGGCATTGTTGGGTTCTGTACAGTCCTGGCACACTTACTCAGATTTAGTGGTTCCAGTCATTAGTCAGTGGTGATGTTTTGTCTGCACCAAACTGTCTTGCAGCTCATTCATACTTCCTCTCTTATAAAGGGGAGGCAACTTGTAGAGGTGGATGAATTAAGTTGTCATGCAGGTGTCAGACTGGTAGAGCTTTACAAAAACAAAAGCTTTTCCCTTTTGTCTGTATTAGAGATGCATGACTACTCCTACTCTGGCCCAAACAGTGCAGTCTCTCACTGCAGATCCTGATTAGTACCAGGGTTTTGAAAGTAGGTTAGACCATATAAAACTACATTTTTTCTGTATCTTATACAATATGACAAGAAAATGTTTTACCCTAATCTTAACCTATTTGAATACTAATGTTTGTGGTTAAAACAGGAGTTACCTAAGGTAGTGATATACAGAGGGAAGAGTAAAAGAAAGGGTCTTCATTTACAGGTATCAGAAAGAAGAGTCAGCCTCTCTGATGAGAGAAGGAGGAGAAAGATAAGGAAAGGATCATGGGAAAAGAGAATGGAGAAAAGGGTGATTAATGAAAAGGTGTACTGACATGGGGGGAAGTGGAGGGCTAAAAAACAAAGACATGAAATAAAGGGAGCAACCAAGATGAGAAGGGGAAGATACTGAATAGAGTGGCAAGAATAAATCAGGTTTTCTGCAAATAATCAGTTTGCAGCTGACAGAAAAATTGAGCTCTCCTTATGAAGGTGTCATAGTTAATTTACTTATTGTTCCCCTGGTCCGTATTATCAAAAGCAGTAGTGATTTGGGTTGGTTTTGTTTTGATATCTAACTGGAGATCCATCAGTGTTCAGGGCAGCTTGTGACGGTGTCCTGAAACCAGGTCTACTTGCACGTTCTGAGCTTCGTGTTTTGGAAGTGCATTTATTTATTAAATGTTGAGTTCATTTCAACTACTTAGGATTCTGTAGGCCATAAAAATGGGAGAAGAAAAATAGAAATAAATGCAGGAAATATTTCTCAACTGTGAGAGTACATTTAGTCCCAGAACTACTGTTTATGTAAAACTGGACTGATGTTATTCATGTGTTGCTAAGATGAATCTGAAGATCTGTATCCAGCCTTTCCCTAGCCCAGCTAATGATGCAAAGGTCTGAGCAAGAAATAGAAAGTCAAAATGCAACCTCATAGGTCACAACTTTTGGGCTAAAGGGATTTCTTTCAATGTTTAGCTGGCTTTGGCTTGAGGTGTGTTGCAGATTTCCTCCTAGCCTATTTTTTATGGCTAGGTTTAGCAAAACCTGCTGCAGTTTGCTTTATGTGTTGTGAATCAGAGAGACTGAGATTTTAGCAAGTTGCTGGCTAATACCTATTCCTGTGTGTGTGTGTGAGTGTGTGTGCGGTGAGAGACCTGTAAATATTACATCCTTCTTTGTATGACCTGGTCCTCAGCAAGGGAGACCAGAGAAAACTAGCAGGGGAAGATGAAGATGGCTGAGAATTTCAGCTTATAAGAAATAATATATAGACTGCATCAATGAATTGGTGAGATGGAGGCTACTGAGATCACTTCTTCCTGCCAACATTTTGTAAATCCTGTTATTCAGCATCCTGACTGATGGCTGCTTCACTTGAAAAGTACATGCTTGTGTTAGGATATTGCAGGTGGAGAATTACTTTGAGTGGCAAAAGTAAGTGATATTTTAAACTTTACCACTGAGTAATGTTACTGTGGCTATGTTATGTTTCATAATGCTGGACCAAATAGGGTGTTACTGCTGCTTTGAATCTTCCTTTGGGTTCTGAACAGATATACCTATTAACAGCTGGATTCACTGGCAGGAATGTTATCTGTCTGAGCAACAGATGCAGTTTAATACCTTGCTCTGCTGCTGATCTCTTAACTAACCTGATTTGGGCAAATCTTTTCTCTGTGTTTCTTTTCCTGATGTATTTTGTGCATTGAGATTGCCAAAATCCCAGATTTGTCCTCGATATTGATAAACAATGGCTGACGTCCCCTATGTAAGACTTAAAAACAGTCACTACTGTCCCAATTAAAACAAGCAAATCCCTTTATATATAATTCTGTGTAACAAATACAACACAAAAAATTAACAATGCCAATCTAAACATATACCTATAAATATATTAAATTTTATTAAACCCATTAAAATAGCATAGCATATCTGTTATTCAGCATCAGACACTATTACTATGCATTATATATTTTGTATAATTATGTGTATTATAATAACATGCAATTAATTTATTAAAAGCCATCCTACTCTAAAAGCAAAACAATCAAAGACTTCTAAAACTAAAAAGCATGATTACAGTTTGAGAGCTGAAAATACTAGAAACTGATACCCAATCTTCCATTATTATATCAGTTGTTACTAGACTTAGTTGTGAACAATGTTCTAGTAAAAACATCTGTCCTAACCAGTGTCTATCATGTATACATTAAATGGAGCAAAAATATCCAGCTGGCTGGCAAATATAATTTCCTTGCCATGGGAAATGATCTGAAATTGCAAACTGTTATCTTACTGTCATATTGTTCTGCAAAGAAACACATGGCATAAAATAATTCCATTCCTTCAAATAATTTGGTCTTTTATTTAAATATGTACTATTCAAGTAATGGATGGCAGATAATATCTCTGAGTTGCACTTCCTAACTGTGGACTATATTTTTTTAATAGAGCAGTAGAAGAACAAACATATTATCTATGCTACAAATAAGCTTAGACATCCAAAGCTGGTTTGCTTTTTACTTCGAGTGTAAATAGACATACACAGAGAAAGAGACAGTCTTCTGCCCAAAGACCTTACAATAGAAATAAAAGTAGAAAAAGGTCATGTTCCCATTTTACAAGTAGAGAACAACATAATAGGAATGGAAATGGCAAACCTAGATTCACACAGTGAGTTTTGTAGCATGAACAGAAATTAAATGCAGATATTAAATTGATTAAGCTTTTCAAATACATCTTTTTAAATTTTTTTTTCCCCTCTGATAAAACAGTGCTCACTGTGACTGCAGTGTTTCTGCAATTATGTTCTGTTCCCTAAAAGTTTCCTGACATCTTGGGCAATGTATGAGGCACCGATGGAGCTTTGTACTGAGAAGGAAAGTAGGTCTTTCTCTCATATCTGTGTGGGTCTTCCTGCCATCAGGGCAGTGATTCTAGATCAGCTCTCTCCTTCCTTCCCTAAAATGAAGTTTAAGAACTCAGTCTCATTAAAGTCAGTATCAAAATTTTAAAAGCTAGAAATACTTCTGTGAAATTATGTCCAGGAAAGTGTTTTAAACCCAAACATTTGCCTTCAACAACTGTTGACAGCATTGGTGATAAATTCCTGATTTTCAGCATGATTTAGGATTCACTGACAATTTCCTGGCTATCTTCAGATTATCTACCATGTGCAAATAATTAATGTGTAGATTCACATGGAATTTAAATGTAGAAGATATTAATAGAATACTTACTCTGATCTTTTCTCTAACTCAGGTCATATAATTTTTTCCCTCCTACTTGCTAGCCTGAGCCAAAATAACTTTGTGCCTTTAGTAAATGAGCCACTCTTGATTTAAAGAGAGCCTGAAATGGTGGGTTCACCACTTAGAGAGGTATCATGTTTCTGTGATCAGACTGACCTGTAAAAGCAGTTGCTTTATTTTTCCTCTTAATCTGCCTGCCTTATATTCCTTTTAATAACATTCTGCTTTAAAAAAAAAGTGACCTTTCAACCTCATTTTTCCCATCACCTTTCAGTCTTCTTTCCAACAGGTGAAACTGAATGGAGCACAGTAACTCAGCTTGCAGACACTTTCCTCATCACCCTTCTCTATGCTTGCAGTTTTAGGCTGCTGATACCAGAGCAGAACCCCATATTCCTCTATTGGTCCCCATTCAGTATCCTCCTTGTCTCTCCCCAGCTTTCACTACTGCTTTGTTATTTATTGATTAAAATTCCTTTATCCCTTCCTGCCAAGGCAGAGTTGCCATCCAGCAGCAGAGTTGGCATCTTTGTTCATGATGGCCTGGTCTAGGTTTTCCTGGTTTGAAACTTGAGGTTTGAGTCACTAACCTCTCTAGGTGATCCCCATCAGACTACGATGGCCCTGGCTACTCTGCCAAACTCCTTATTACCTCAAAATTTGTCATAAGTGTTTTTCTATTCATTTCAGGATCACAGATGGTAATATTAAAGAGCACTGGGCCTTGAACAGATCCCTTTCACCATCTATCTGATGCACAGTAATAATTCACTGCTGAGAATGATTATTTTTAGATTTGCAAGTTAGCCAGTTTTTAATTAGAGCTCAGTGAAACAATTCTTCTGTAAAAAAGAATTCTGTTTTACAAAATCCAAATGTTTTGCAAGTATGTGTCAATTCTGACAAATATTTTTAACAAGAAAAAGTCAAAACATTTCATTTTTACTTTCCTGATTTATTTTAATAATATCAAAACATTTTGTTTTGATATAAGATAAAATTGTTTTGACTTTATCATGTTTTCATTTCATTTTCTTTCTATATTAAAATATCTTTAACATGCTTCATATTAAATATACCAGATAGCACATCATGTTTAGCATAAGAGAAGCTCAAATGAGATGGGTAAACATTATCCAAATGAATTATTGGAAATATGTTGGTCGTTCCAAATCAAATTGGAAACAACTTTTAAGCCATTTTCCAGTTTGAAGTCACAAAATTTTGCTCTGATTTGGAAACCTTTTCAGCCTCTCTCCATAGCTCTGAATTTTCTCCATGGTAAGTTTGTATTCTGGAGCCATTTAACATCCACTCTATAAATGATAAACAGTAACAGGGTTTTAATTATGATGGTAGTATCATTGCTCCACCCACTAAAGTGAGCCCATACTGTCATATGGTGTTGATAGGCTGACAGCTGGACTTGATGATCTTAAAGGTCTCTTCCAACCTTAATGATTCTGTGATCTTTCATTTTACAGGCTTCAAAAATAGATGGTAATTTCCAAGTAGTACATGGGTAGAGAAATTGTGGGCCAAAGACTTCCCTGGCAGAAGTTCTGACTGTGATTCACTCCATATTGCTCAGATCAGGAAGAGGGATTTCATTTTCAGTGAAAGTCAAAATACAAATTTATCCAAGTTGACAATATTCCTGGGAACTACTGAGGCCCGTTTTGTAAAATATCTAAATACTCCAAGTAAAGCCACTGGATGCATAGTAAATAGCAATAGCTCAAACCAAGCTGATAGTGTCTCTTAGTCCATCTCTCCAGGTATATAGCTATGGCTGGTCTGCTGCATACACACACACACACAGATAATCATCAAAGTTGGAAGAGACCTCTAAGATCATCAAGTCCAGCTGTCACCCTATCACCCCCATGCAGGTAAGCCATGCCCTTAAGTACCACATCTACATGGTTTTTAAATGCCTCCAGGAACAGAGATTCCACCACTGCCCTGGGAAGCCTCTGCCAATGCCTAACAACCCTTTCAGTGATGAAATTTTTCCTAACATCCAATCTAAATCTCCCCTGGTGCAGCTTGAGGCTATTTCCTCTTGTCCTCTCACTGGCAGCCCAGGAGAAGAGACTGACCTCTATCTTCCATTGTGGGCAGGAGTTAGAAATACTGAAGTGCCACTGAAATCTTAAGCACCTAACCTATCTAAATATCTGTGTATGTGTTAAAGGAACCAGTGAGTCTTCCAATCAAATAGGGATGCTAAAAGCTCTGGGGTCCCTTCAACCTGAAGGTTAAACAATGTTTATCATCTTGTGGTTCACATATGGCTAAAGTAAGGCAGAAAAGGTAGATGTTTGCCAAAGCTCATTCCACGAAGGAGTACAAATTAAAAGACACATTCTGGCACAATGGGGAGCCCATGGCAAGACTCCAGGTGATGTTAGGCAAGCTGGCTCACCTGACATCCCCTTGCGGCCCTCCCTCCTCTTTGGATATCTTCCCCCCCTTAGAACTAAACAGAGCACAATACTTTTTACAATGAAAGGCCAGGTCTTCCACTTGTGTTCAGCCACCAAGCTGCAAGAAAATCACTGGAGACTGGCAGGCTTTGTACCTGCTGAAGGTCCAATTCCTGTCATTTCAGGCTCAGCGCTCTGGGCTCATTGTGGCAGCTGGAGACCAGTTTTGCTGGCTAGGAATCTGAAGGGAATAGATTTTGCAGAAGCAAAAAATGGGGATTTGCACTGTTCTCCCCGTCCTACAACTGGCTCTGCTTATAAACTCTCACAGTCTTCTATCCCAAACAACACATCAGATTTTTACCAGCCAAGTTAAAAATAGGCCATCAAGCACAATCCTGCCTTTTCCTGTAGTTTCTGGCTTGCATATACATTCTTAATTTCAGCATCTCTTTTTCCCTGTCTTTCTCTTTTGCTTTCTTCCTCCTGTCCTTGCTGCAGCATGGCTGAATATCTGCCTGTGCCCAAGTCAACAATCCCATTGAGCGTAGGACAGTGGCATCCAAATCCGAACCCATCCTCGCATGGCTGACGCTGGTAGGCAGCCACCCCCTAGCCTCCCCGGGGTCATCAGTACCCAAGGAGCCCCAGCCACTTTTTCTCCTACTGCTTTGCTACATTGCAAGGGATGGCTGGAAAAAGTCAGGTTAAGCCTCTTGTGGAATTTTTCCACATAAGGCCCCACTGCTGCAGAACACCACAATGAGGAGAGGAGAAGGCAGTCCAGTACCTGCCTTTCTGCAGCAAATGGCATTTTAAATGACCGGGTGGTGTTAGGAATTGAGTGAAGATTTTGCTTGTGCAGAGGAGCTGAAGGCATCTGCTTCCCAACAACTGTGTGAAGGAAGCAATCATTTTTATTGAGATGCAGTGGAAGAGAGCTTACTTTAAAAGCACTGAGTCATAAATAAACTTCGAGTGAAACCTCTTTGTTCCCAGCATCTAGCAGGCAGGTACCTAAACTCAATGGGGTGGGGGCAGCTAGGAGCACTGTAACCCCAGCCCAAGGTGGGCATAATATAAAGAGTAAGAAATGGTAATAGAGCTAATGGGAAAATAGTCATAAACCTCCTCCCCCTTGTGTGTATTAAAACAACTGTTTGTTCAAAATGGAAAATTTGATGAAATGGATATTCCTAGGGGGGCTGTCTGTTTTCAATTCTGTATCATACATAAAGACTTAAATCTGATACTGTTTTGGTTTTCTCAACAAAAAATGTTTTCTGAAGAAAGTACTTTTTTAAAAAAAGCAATTTCTTTCCAAGATACAGCAAAACTTTAGAACTTTTAAATAACAGCCATTAAGTATCCAAGCTGGTGAAATATTTGGCTAAAAAATTACATGTTATTTTCAGCTTGTACATGTCCAAACCTTTGGAGTTTGAGATTTTGTACATAAGAATATGTAAGAAAAAATGTTGAAACAAGATTGTTTTCCCTGTCAACATTTTTCATTTGAAAAAAAACCCCAAAATCTTTTACTGTATCTATGCAACTGCAGTCCCATGTGGTAGGAAGTAACACTACACCCAAAAATATAATTTCCTTAACGTACAGTGGTGATGTCGCTTGCAATGACTAACGTCCTTAGAACTCAAAGTCCTTTCTCCATCTGTAAAATCAAGATGTCACTTCTTAAGGACATAATCTTAAACCAAATACAAACCCTGAAATACAAACACACTCTTCCTAAACTCTTTGCGGTCTTAGATACTGAGATTTAAAGTGCCATTTTACTTCATTAAGTAAGTACTTAATTAAATGAACAAAAATCCCTTTTCCTAATCAGTACATCTCCGGTCTCTTATTCTGAGTCATATTCTAAGTGACAAAAATTTATTGCTCTTTCTCTCATTAACACTGCAGAGAAATAATAGCAATGACTGATCTAGATGCTCTTTTACATGAGGAGAGAATTTTACTGAGCTTTATTCTATTTCTCCCATGTAAATTCTATACAGCACATTTTAAATAAATAATATAATTTTTTCCTTAAGACCCTTTAATGCTAGTGCTGCATAAGGAAGAAGCTTTGCTTACAGAATCACAGAATGGTAGGGGTTGGAAGAGATCTCTGGGGATCATCTAGTCCAACCCTCCAGACCAAAGCAGCTTCATCTAAAGCAGGTTGCACAGGAGCGTGCCCAGCTGGGTTTTGAAAGAGAAGGAGACTCCACAACCTCTCTGGGAAGCCTGTTCTAGTGCTCTGGCACCCTCAATGAGAAGAAGCTTTTCTTTTAGGTGGAACTTCCCGTGTTCTAGTTTGTGCCCTCAAGGCCTTTCACCATCTTGGTCACCCTCCTCTAGACACACTCTAATATGATGCCCTTCTTACACTGAAGTGCCCAAAACTGCACAGAGTACTCGAGAAGGGGCTGCACCAGTGCCCTATACAGTGGGGCTATCACCTCCCTCGACAGGCTGGCTATGCTGTACTTGATGTACACCAGGACATATTTGACTCTTTTGGCTGCCAAGGCACACCACTGACTCATATGCAATTTGCCACCAATCCAAGCCCCCAGATCTCTTTTTGTGGGGCTGCTTGTGGCAGTCTCTTGTTCCCTAATTTGTATGTATAGCTGTAAAATAATTAGTCTCTATAAAATCTTCACAACTTATCTTTGGTTATTTTTCATTTTTCTGGTAAATATTTTATGACCAGTCTGGAAGGTATGGAAGTATTTTTCTGGCTTGTATTTAGGTTCATTAAAAAGTTGTCTGGGTTTTTCTTTTGTTAGATCAAATGAAGTTTGTAGCCAGAATTCTCCAGGTCCACAAGTATTTTAATGAGTAGCTTCTATATCAGAAGAGGACACGAGCTCTACTTTTCAAGCTTTGTTTTACAGAAATAGATAAAAAGTTATCTATATCTCATAATATTTTCTGCTTAATTTGTCTCCCATAAAGCAATACCTACATACAAAAAAAAGTAAAGAGCAGAAGAGAAACCTCACCTGGTTTCAGCAATACTCACCAGGTTTAAGAGACACTGGTGAGAAGCAATCTCAACAAGGGAAATACTCATTTCCTGTACAGTATGTCCACCTCTTGTTAGCCTCCACTGAATGTGGCTTGCCAACATATTGGTTGGTATCCACAAGAGAAAATGGATTTGACACCCTTGAATGAGAAAACTTGATTGCATCTGCCTGAGGTAGTGTGCAGACTTTTCTGGAGTTAGTATTTTCATGGTTGCTCACCGCTAAATCTCCTTGTTCAAGGAGATGAGGAGTTCAATGTGCTCTAGAAGAAAATACAACTAAAACCTGAGACAGACTGGCTGCCACCTCCAAACTTCTGCAATTGTTAGACAGGAATCTATCTTTCTACTTAATTTAGGCTGTGACTATGAATGTGCTTTTCAAACTAATCTTTTATTCTGATCTCCATATAATCTAACGATGATTTGTGTCCTGCAGGGACTTGAACAGCATGTAGGAGGATTGTGCTGGGCTAATACTCCACTGTGGTCATTTGCTCATGTGGCTTATTCATATTTCTTACCTGTCATCCACAAGTCTTCTAACTGAAAGCCTCCAGGGCAGGCTGAACTCACATATGTATAGCACGCTGCAGAGCAGGGTCCTTTCCCAATCATTCCTTTGCATCTTATCTGTTGTGTTTGAGTTATACACAACCAGAAATATAACAGTCTGATGTCTTTCTGTGGTAGCTTGTGCTAGGTGTTAACTAATTACTGTTGTTACATATGCCTTTTTTTGCTAAGTTTATATTCTCTGTGAGTTTCTGTGCAGCCACCTCACTGGCTTTTTGATCGGTGTCATAATATTTATAGTAGATATGCTTATGACACAGACATCAAATGTATAGTCCTTCTTTTTGGTTACTATGTTTTTTAATAGATTTTATTCTTCCTCTGAACTGTCATGCTTTGTGCTAGATTGCTTCAGAGTGGGGCCAATTAATTTTTTAAAATTTTTTAGATATTAATAGTCAAAATCATTCTATTCAGATTGTTGAACTAAAAATTAACTGCCTGTCTGATTATTTATATGTATTGCAAACTTTCTGAAAAAAAAATATTTTCTAATGCAAAATGCAACCTAAAAAAAAAAAAAAAGGAAAAATATTAATGTTGCAAAAGAAATTGAAAAAAATCAAAATGTGGTTTTAGCTGATTTGGTCCAACTGGAAATAGTTAATGCATAACATTTCCAAGAACACTTAATTTTTCATCCTGCAATAGAACACTAACTTACATTTCTTTTTGAGCACATTGTTTTACTGAGTCTTTTGGGCTCTCTTCTATTCTATGAGCAAGTCTTCCTAGAGGACCACATCTCTCACAACGTAATGAAAACTTTACTGTGACCAAGTCAGCTGGTGTATGATAAGCACACAAATCCCACAAGGAAAATGGAGGCACTGGGCTCCTGAACAACTCTTATGGAGACACTGTGCCAAAGAAGGAAAGCATTGAATACCCAAACCTGTTTCAAAATGATACATTACAGATCATTTTAATACACGAAATGAAGCAATTGATTTGGAGAATATCAGAACAATTATGATTTGTTTTTATGTTTGACATATAAAACCATGTCCTGGAATTTTCTTGGGTGTGTTCATTCTACATAACCATCAGCTCTGCTCTGATGTCTTTTCTTTGGACTCGGGTCTTACAAAGTGCCACTCACTCAGTGTTTGATCGATGTTGCCAGTTCCTTTCCTCTGACAGACACGTTCCTGGTAGCCTTTATTCTTGAGCTTCATGTAACTGCTTTCATGGGCTTGATAGACATGATTTTTCCTGTGTTTTCCCCTGTGTTACTTCAGACCATGAGTCAGAGAGATTTTAATTTGTTTTTCTTGCAAAGCGCCTCTTTCTCACAGTAATTTCTTGTTTGCTACTCCCTGTAACAGCATAACCAACCTCCTTCATGAAATACTTACAAAAATCTTTGTATAGCTGAGATACACAAGACACACAGCAAACCCTAAAGGGCAATGGGAAGAGGTAGTTCTGGGAGGGATTTGCAAATAGGAGATACAAAGTTTTCCCCAACAGGTCCCAGAGGGTACAACCAACTATACAGCAGGGTCTTAGAGCAGTTCGTCAATGGCAGCCTGGGCAGACTCCCTTAGGGACAGTAGGACACTATCAGACCAGATACTTTCTGCCTTCTGTGGAAGTTTAAGAAAGGAATGCAGGAAGGGGTCTAATGTGTCATGAAACTTTCCCTTCCCCTCTTGCTCAGGCACTTTCTGAGCTGGAAACATGTGGCTTTGCATTCAACAGCCCTTGATAGATTTTCCTCCATGAATTTGTTAAATTACATTTTAAACCAATTTATACTTTTGCCTTCCAGAGTTATCTGTGCTTGAGCTTAATTATGTGCCATGTGGAAAAGTGCTTCCTCCGCTCATTCCAGTTCTGTAGCAAGATAATTCATTTCATGTTGTTAGGTCTTAGAGGCTGAGAAGGAGACACAAATCTTCCCCTCCTGCCCCTCACTGCAGCCACCAGCACTTTGAAGACCAAGTTCTCTCTTCTCCAGGCTGGAGAGTCCCAGGGTACATCTCCATTCCTTGCAGATGCTGCTCTGTAACTAATCATGACTGTCACCCTATCATTTCTATAGGGTTGGTGTCATTTCTGAGAGGAATGACAGGGACTTGAGGCAGACACAGGCACAATGTGTGATTCTCCTTTCTGTTCTGTTCACTTTTTCTTCCTTCTTGGTTCCCAATGCCCTATTTGCCTTTTTGACCATCATGAAGCATGGGCTCAACTTTCCTATGGCGCTATCCACAGTGATGCCAAGTTCTTTCCTTAGTGATAATTAGTGACTCCATGCCTGAGTGCAGTTTTTTGCTTTTCTTGGTGTTTATGTGTTTTTCCTGGCTACCTTATCACCCACTCACCCCATAAGTTTCTCCCACAGATGGACCTTTGGATTTTTGAGACACTCTCTGTGCCAAATAGTTGTGCTGCTGGCGTGTGTCACAGTCCCAGCGTGGGAGCTGCACTTGAGATATTTGGGATCTCAGCTTGGCTACTGCTGCCCTGCAGGAAGTTTCCACTCTGTTTTCACTCTTCATTTTGAAATGATTCTCAAATGTTTCTTAAAACCCCTCAGTACCAAGTGAGTTTTTGTGTGTGCTTCCCTGCTGCATTCCCCTCTCCCAGCTCTCCCCCTTCTCCAGTAAGAAGACTCTTTCACAGACTTCTGTATTATCCCCTTTGAAAAAGCATGGCTGTTTGTTTTGCATTTGCTTAGTTTTAAGCTGTTTCTTTTTCATGGCACAAATCAACAGACTTTCTTGATTGGCTAGTTAAGCTTAAGCCAGGTTCAAAACATAGTCTTGAACAGAACTGAACTTGGGCATTTTCTTTTCCAACTGCTTGTCTGAGTTCAAAATGCCATGCTGCTGTGAAGAAGAGTCCCAAAATAGAGCTGCTTTCTTATAAGCCTGAACAAGACACTTTACCAACACAGGAAGAAGCTGCACTATTTGTAAAATTCCTCTTTCCATCCTCTAAGGTAAAACTTTCTGCAGATCCCTCTGCTCAGCGGAGAGCTACCATTCCAGGTAAACAGCGTGTGCACCCTTAGGGCTGCTTGGGCAGAGGGAGCAAAAGTCATTGTGCTCACATGTGGAAGATTGTCTGAACTCTCCATATCCATTATTCTTCCCAAATACACAGACTAACTTGCACTATAAAACCANTGTTAAATTGATGATAATAACAGTATTGCACAAGTGTCTTTTAGGATATTACAGCCGTGATCACAGGAGTCTTGCTCTCTCAAGTGACGTCCAACCAGACAGTGGAGAGAGCCTGTGAGGCTGCGAACCCTAAAGAGATCATCACATCTTTCCTGTCTGTGGAGACTGCCCTGAGAAGTGGAGATGAGGACCTGCAGTCACAGACTTAGCCATTTCTTTTTCAGTACAGAGAGGATTGTAAATTAATAAGTACTATGTAAGTGATACGGAATATAGGGGTGGATTGTGATGGTTTGGATTAGAACAGAATTAATTCTGTTCAGTAACTGTATTTGCTAAAAAGATATTCCACCACCACGTACATAATACCGTTATTAGTTTCCCCCCACACACACACCTTGCCTGGACTGTCCCTTTAAGGAACCTGAGAGTCCTGAATCAAGGACACTGCAAACCACCCCCCCCGGGGGGGGGGAGGAAGCCGGGGGAATGCTGGATTTCTCCAGGGGACTTTTGTTACACTTGTGGCCACGAGGAAACTGCCCTTTTCTTCTCCTCTGCTGTGGTTTTGGATGCTGTTTGCTGCGTTGCTGTCTGTCGGTGCTCTGAGACACACTTGGAGTCGCTTGGGCTGCCTGACGCCGGCTCTGCTCCGAGACGCTCCGCAGCCTCAGTCCTGACGTAATTACTTGCATAGGGGGAAGTGGGTTTTGGTGTTTGGGTCCTGTATATGTTTATATTCTTTTTGTTTATGTTTGCTGTTGTTATTAAAGCAGTTTTTAGTTTTTAACTTCCAATCCAGTCTCTCCTTTAGCTGCCGTGTGTGGGGACTGGGAAGAGCCTTTAAACCCACCACACTTACCCCACGGCACGATGGCTGAAAGGAAGGCACTGGGGCACTGCTGGGCCTGGACTCAGTGATGAAGAAGTCTGCTACAAGGTATTTGCTGTTATTACCTGCCATCACATCTCACTGGGCATACAGAGAGGACAATGGCTATTGCATGCTGTGGCCTCCTTTTCTTTTTTTTTTTTTTTGAAAAAAAGCAGCACCCAATAGAGTTGGTTTTGTTTTGATCAACAAAACCTTAGACTTAATAGTACTTTTGCTGCATGCCTACTACTGAGGGCATAGTGTACAAGTTATTGGGAATCTCACACTTTTTTTAACCTATGTGCAAAACCAGACTCTGAAAGAACGAAAAAGCTTCAACAATTGATTCACTGCAGCTGGTAATGTTAAAAACCCTACTCTATGCCTTAAGCTCATGGCGTGCCTCTGCTATTGCTCGTTTCCCACATTCCAAAAACAATGTAACAGTCTGTCTTCGTGTTAACCACAATAACGGTGCAACGTTGCCATGACTAGGAGCAATTGTCAAACAGATCTCCTTATTATATATAATTACCTCACTGTCTAAGCAAGCAGCCACACAGAGCAGCTTAATTTTTCTTAAATTTAATTGAAATCTGACAGTAGTGCAAACTCTCAGAAGGCTGTAACAAAAGGGCTTAGTATTCATAAAGTAATTTGTTGCTAATTTTGTTCAGCGGTTTAAAAGGCTTCTGGAAGTAAGGGACCACAAAAGCGAATATATTGCTCTAAGCTGGGATTTTTATCACTTTCTAAATGACACAGTGAATGACAGGGGAAAGCTGCATGATAGTGGCTGAGTGGGTATTGATGGCTGCTGCAGTGCTAAATGGTGCATTGGCACTGAAATGGAGTGAAAGAACAAATCATCAGTGACTTTTCCATTTTATTCTTTCAGGAAGAAAAAACCACACCAAGAATTGCAAAACCTGAATTAGATTTGTTAAAAAAAAAAGTTAGCTAAAGAAAACAGGCAGCAGACAAGCCTGGTTGTGTGCCCACGCTCTCTCACCCATAGCTGCAGCAGCACAATAGCTGGGGGGGCTCTGAAAAGCTCAGGATCAGTTTTGAAGAGATCCAGGTTGTGCTTTCACAAATCTGACAAGCTGTGGAGCATGGTTGGAAAAACTGCTGGAGTTAAGAAAAACACCACAAAACCCAAAACACCAAGAAAACTGCATGGGAAGAGAACTATATTCCTTCTGCCCACCTTTGTACACCCAGCCCTGGTGCCTGTATTAAAAAAATAGTCTTCCTCTATCCATGAACGGGGACAAAAATCTTCTATCTGGAAAGAGCAGGCTGAGCAGGCAGGAAAAATAGCTCCCTCTGATCTCTGCTGGCCAAACCAGACTGAATGTAATGCATGATGCATAATAAGCAATACCTTCTACTTTGTCTAGTAGTAGGGCAATGAACTGGGGACCTCCCACAACACTGCGCAAGTATTTTGCCATCTCGTGTTAATACACTTTGGGTCTGAGAAGTGTGACCAACTTACTTGCCCTGTTGTTTAGGGACCAAGAGACACCTAACCTACACTAACCAGGTGCTACCAGTGTGTGCACCAGTGTCTGTGGGTCAAGTTCAGGCCAAGTGCAGCCCTGTGATACCTCAACAGCACAAAATGTGCAGAGAGTAGGTGGATCTAGACTTCTCTTTAAGCAGAGAGGGTCCAGGGACTTAGAAACAGCTCAGCTGAGGGGGCAGGCTGGACTGACGAGCAGTCTGGAAATTCCTGAGACTCTGAGCCTCTTGGCTGGCAGAGCTGAGCTCAGTTCCTGCTAAAACCACAGCAGTTGTGTTCCAAAAGTAGGAAGAGTGTAGGATTAGAAAGGAAATTACCTCACTGATGAGTTCTGGACTCCACCCTTCTTTCTCCATGGGGGGGTGATAGCAGCCATGTGAATGACTGCAAATTCCCTGCATCCCGATGTGGTCTGGACTAAGTGAGTGACCTCATGGGCTTATTATTGCTTCTTACTTCACTTGCATTTTTCAGTTGCCTTTTTCATTTACCGATCCAGTATTTCAATTCTCTCAGTATTTCTTAAGCCACCCTTGGGTCCTATTATGAGCTAAAAAAAGGGGGAAACTAAGAATAATTTTGCGTATGCTGCTAGGATAGGGTCACCCTTTGGCAGCAAAGATGTTTGTAGTTCTACTAAAATAAAAAAATACTTTAAAAGAAAAAGGATATCAGTCAGATCTCAAATGTCCTATAAAAAAAATTAGAGTTCATATGCAACATCACCTATCTAAACAGGTCTGTTTCCTGGCAGACCTTTAGGGGCATATCACAGGGCACCGTGAGAATGGTCATAGACTGTATGTAGAGAAGAGAAGAGCCACAAAAAATACAGCAGTCCCTATTTATTAGGCTGCTCCTCAGGGCAGCAGCTAGAGTGCTGCATCTGAAGGAGTCTAAGGAAGAACATTGATGCAATACCTATGCTATTAGTAGCAGCAGGCTGAGAGATGGAAATGAACATGTTCAAGCAGCACTAGAGCTGCTGCCTGTGCTCTGTGGAGTAGGACTGTGTGGACAACCCTGGAGCACACTTAGCCAAAACAGGACTGCATGGAAATAATGTATGGAGAGAAAGGGAACCACCTTTGTGGCACAGCTGAGACTAGGGAAAGAGATTTTAGAGATAATTTTCTTCTATAGGGTACCCTGTTTTAATTTGGCTCAGTTAATCAATGTCCTCACAACAGGAATTAAGGGTATGCATCAATAAAAGTGAATGAGCACCTGCAACTTGAGTAGGTCAATAAACCTTTCATAAATAAATCACTAGAGTTGCTTCAGCAGCATGCAGCAGCTTAGAAATGACATGCTTCACTTTTTAGAGCTACACAGTTAAGGAAGCCATTGACAACCCAGGGATGTATGAACCAGCTCTATTAATAAAGGAATTCTTAGCATGCTTAGTCAAGCCAGTGCAGATCAGAGAAGTGTACCTAAAACCTGTCCTTTCACACCTTTCTCTGGGTTGTGAGGAACCCAGAGGTCTGCATTTGTGAGACCAGCATGCCTGTCTGAGAAACTAGGTGTGCAGTCATATGAAACTTCTACTGGTTTTACATTTTTCTAATATCTTCTTATACTGCACGTGTCCCTGCTAAAGTCCTGAAAAGGAAACAGGATAAAAGGTGAGGCAGCTTTTGTGCCTCACAATTAGTACTGTGCAGTTGTAAGGCAACAGGTGAGCCTGCACAGAGCTGTGATGCCCTGCCCACAGCTGTGAGGGCATCCTGCAAGGAAGAGAAGAGGACATTTGGGAGCACTGAATGGCTCTTTTCCTCGTTGAAATAATTTCTAACTAGCAAGCTGATTTAGTAAGCAAAACAAAAATTAGTCAAGGCTGTTGGATGGCAGTGCCACCATGTTGGCTCCAGCTCCAGGAAGCTTTGACTTTAAAAAAACCCAAACCCACCTCATTTTCCAGAAAAAGAGAACAACAAAGTAGCACATAAACTAGAAGTTATATGCCCCCACACCACAGACCCACATTCATAGGGCTCAGACTCTGATACACTAGCAGGAGAGCAGTAAACTGCAGCTCCCTAGGGAGAAGTTTTAGCTGTTCACCCAGAAAGAGGCCATGGGTGTGAGGAAAAGCAGCTGAGAGCAATCAAAAGCTATGTCAGAGAGCGCTAAGGAAGAGGTTTTACATAGGTTATAGTGTAGTCTCCTAGGCCCCACCCCTCAAATCAGCTCCTTCAGGGCTTCCACCTGGAGCTTCTCTCTGAAAAGCCCGTGCATGGCCGCTTGGGGTGATCCTCAGCATATGCGAGGGTATGACTCTTGTTTTGTTCACGGGGATGGCGTTGCATGAGGCTGGACCAGCCTGGCTGTGGTGCCGAGGAGAAGCAGCAGCAGGAGGCAGGCATGTGTCAATCAGTGGCTGGTGTTGCAGTATCATTAGGCAGAAGAGGTTAAAAATAGGATTTTGCAATCTAGTGAGCGGAAATATCAACCAGATGGCAGAGGAAGGAAAGAGATGCTGTTCCCACCCTCTAGGTAAGGATTTTTGTTAAATCATTAAGTATCAGAAAGATGGAGAAGGTACTGAGCTGCCCTGCGCTAGCAGGATGCAGGAGGTGGCAAGGTCCATGAGCCCGAGTTTCTCAGGGGGCCAGTGTCTGTCTGTCCCCTGTGGTGTGGCTTGTGGGGGCTACTGTGGTCCTGCTAAATGTTGTGATAGAGGTGTGAGATGCACAAAGAAACTTCTAACCACTGGGGTGGGGTGTTGTGTCTGTTGTGGCTGAGGGATGTGTGGAGCTGTACTAAGGAAGGCAAATGGTGTCCTTCTGCTTGCCTGGTGTCCATAGGTGCTATGCTTAGGTGTGAAGCTTTGGCTTTATCCTGAGGCACATGGGTAGCTTCTTGGCCAAATACTGATAGGCCTGAGGTTTCTCAGGTCTCATGTTATCAACTGGTGCCTCGTGGAGGAAGGCTTGGCTGGGGAGAGCCGGCACCAGGTCTTATCCTGCTAGCAGGATGAACCTGTGGCCTAGCAAACGTGCATGAGAGAAGCTCAGTCTTTATGTTGCTAAGTCGATAGCAACCTATCCTGTGGCAAAGCACCATCACCAGTGGTGTTCCTCAGTCATGGTAGTCTCATAAGGATGTTCCCTCTCACTGTGAGGAGTGGGATCTGGTCTGCTCCATGCCCCAGCTAGAGCAGCCTGCTGCTTTGGACCACTCTAAATTGGGTGCATGGAAGCCTAACTGCTTGGCTGAAATTACACCTGCACCCACTGCCACAGAGAGGGACAGGACTTCTGTGCCTTCTACTCCCTCTCCACCCCTCTGGTTGTCAGGCCATACCTTCTCAGCGCCTGTGCTTTTTATTAAGCAGACAGTGAGTAGATTCAAGAAGGCGTTGTGGGACTCTGGTAATTTTCTTATCCATTCTAATTTGTGCAGTAAGTTTTTTCAGGTGAAAATTTGAACTTAGCATTTGCCAAAAATAAATCCTTAGAATAAGGAAGTGCTTTATGTAATAGGAAGAGGTGAAAAAGGAAATTACCACATGTTAACTCCATTATAACATGTTGTATCTCTACATCATTCAGATGCTTCTCTGTCACTTTCCCCACCTCCCCCTCATACGTGGCCATGGTGTGAACTGCTGAAATGTTGAGGGACAAGGCTGTTCTGGGACTCGTTACTTGTGCTGAAGGGGTCACAGAAATAGCATGATAAACTAGCTTATATTTTCTGTACACTTTTTACAGCTTTTTTTCTTTTAATTTGTCATGGGTTTACTCTATGCAAGTAAAGCTGTATAGTTGTTTGTGAAAAGGTGCTCTGATGTGTGCTGTCTAATGGAATCAATACAAAAATATCTGACATTAATTTTCCAGCTGCTATAACAGAAAATTGTGGAAGGAGAAGGAATCCTCTTGCAGATGGGCAAACCCTGTAACTCCCTCAGTTATCCCCCACTTAAAAGCTATCAATTTAGAGCTGTCCTGTGTATTGCCCTGTGAATTGAACAAGCCTTTTCAGCCTTTAATTAAGGGTGACAAACTCTTTGAACATCACAGCATTCATCTGTTCATGTGTGGAAAGTCTGGTGTAACAAAAGAATTTAATCAAACTACAAGCCTAATAAAGACTACATTGCCCGAACTAAATGATGTTATTGCTGCTGCAGCTCATAGTTTTACATTTAAAAAAGCGGGTCAGAGTGTTCATTCATCTTGATTAGCAATGCCAACCTAATTACTTCTGGAGGAAACAGTAATTAGCTGGAGTCTCACCTCATTAATCATGACATTCTTCTAGCAGACTATTTTTATCTGATAAATGGCTTGGATTGGAACAAGGTGTATATTTGAATTCTAGTTAATTGTACACAGCTTGCTGTATAACATTTCACATTTTTATCATTTAACTGCTTCCTTCCTGTGGACCTCTCAGCCATTTTTGCAGGCTGTTCATGTTGGATAAAAGGTGAGTGGCCCACATAAGAAATGTCAGCTTTAATTATGGATAGAAGTAACTGAAGGTGTGTTCCAACAGCAGGCAAATAGTGGAGTCCCTGCCTGCATCGGAGACTGAAGGGATCTTTCCTTAGGCAGAAACCAGTGCACATCTACTATTGCACAAAAGCTGATGCTGTTTACTCTTAACAGAAGCCTGGACCAAGATTTTCAATGGGACTGATGATTAAACACATCCTTGCTCTTAAAGCCAATTCCTTAAAAGTGTTTCCATTCAGGCACCTCAAAATCAGGGCACGTAAACTGCCAGTCACTTCTGACAGTGTTGGCTACTATATGGCTTCAAAATGTGTATTTTAAAAGCATAAATTTATGTTTTTATTCAAACAATGAAGAAGCATTTACTGTTTTGGTCTGGGTTTTTTGTTGGGAAGGTTGTTGCTTGAAACGTTTCTTCTTAATTTTACGAAGCAAGGTTGCCTTATTTGTCTGAAATGTAAGAGCTGGGAAAAAAGAAATGCCTGGAATTTGCAATTCCAGATTCAGTTTTCTAATAAAACTAAGATATTCCAGTTTTCTAGGGAGGATGACCGAGTGTGTCAGTCTGCAAAACCAGGACAACATTAGATTTTCAGAGGTAGAAAAATGAAAGCATTTTTGGATGCATGCTTCTTAAATCTATGTCCGGTGTATCCCTATCTCTAGTCTAATCTGAAGTTCTCTTGCATAAGACAATGTTTCACTTTTTTTTTAATACTGAAATAAAGGGTTTGTTTTTTCCTTATCTATCCTTTGTAACAGACAGGATGTTATTCTGAAGGAATGACAAAAGGTTAAGAGAAACATGGAAGTTGCCCTTTCATTTCTAGGTAACAAATACTGTGAGGTTTGTAATGTTTTACATTTTCAGAGCATGCAAATGTTAACATCAGCTTTTCATTTACTTTGAATAACTAGAGAAATTGGCTATAATTTAGGAGTTGATTTCTGTTATAGAAGTAGCTTACTCTTCCATAATCAAGTAACTTTACTCTTACTAATCAAAATGGAAATTACTAGCTATGCAGGAATCTTTAGGTATAGTTGCCCCACTGACTGAGCTACAACCCAGCAGCCATTGGGGTACTGTTGGAACTTGCCAAAAAAGAACAAATATTTTTGACACACTATCAAATTATTTTAACTTTAATAGTAAAAAAAAAAAAAAGTACTCTGCACTTTTATGCAAATATGTTTTCTAGAAAAGTTTTCTTTTCATCTTTTCCCCCTGTCTTTCAACTACAAAAGGAAAATGAAAACCATGAGAGGGGAAAATCCAGTGTCTTTAAAATTAAACAAACACCCCACGCCCATGGTGGGGGGGAGAAAATATTTGTAGGAACATGTTCAATGCATATTTTTTCCTTGAAGAAAAACAATGTTACGTAAGACATAGCTTTCATTCTAAAAAGATGTCAAATTACCATCAGCTCCACATAGTCCTGCTATAGCAAAAAGCTTCTTATAACCTTTCTGGTAGAAGAACCCATGCTTTTTTTTTTTTGTTGATGTGAAATATCTGCAGAAAAGAGTGTATTTGATGCATAAATATACTGCATGTAAGTGACTTTTTGATATTCAAATTATTAATTTAAAAGTCTGTTTCAGTAACTGGTATTGTTTCTAATTGTTAACTTTATTATTAGGATCCAATATGCTCTTGGCTGATATCTTTGATTGTAGGCCTCAGTTACAGTGTTATGCTAGAGGCATTACTTGTCAGATGTTAGAAGAGTAGGAATTCTGCTAATGAATATATACTTATAAATTAGCACAACCTTAGTAAATCTCTAATGAGAATCTGGATTTGTTTGCCTGCATATTACTTGTGTAGATATCACTAATGTCTCATAACTTCATAGATTACTTCTAGGTGATTCTGCATATAGAGAGAAAATTGCTTTTAACCTTTTAATAGGTAAGAAGAAATTAATAGTAAGGTTTTAATGTTTAAGTAGTACTTCTAAAGTCTCAAAGGATTCTATAAACAATTAATTAAGCCACTCTTACTCCTCTTCTGATAGAGGCTGACATAACCATGCCCAGCTTAGAGGAGGAACTGAAACCTAAGATGGTTAAGGACAACTGTCTCAAAAGGAGGTTAATGTATGTAAGACTCAGAATAATCAGCCTTGTGTGTAGCTACAGATCAAAAACTTTGCATATCTTAAGTCTGAGCTTTGTGACTTACCAAGGAGTCAAGTGCTGAGCTGAGAGTAGAATCCCAAAGACATTTATATCGGGTCTCTTCTCCAAACGTGTCATACTGACTCAAACTTTCTTCTTCCTATAGTTTTATCTCAACTAAATTTCTTTTGGAAGTGGACTTGTTAGTCAAAGGGCAAAGCTGATGTGCTATGATAAAAAGAGCACTATTTCATACCAAAATAGCACTATTTCTCACCCTGAAATCTGTGACAAAGGGGACTGAGCCTCAGCTGTTGTCTCACTGAGTGCTGTAGAGAAGTGGGGAATGGTGGCCAGTTGTTTGGCTTCCCAGCTCTTGTTACTTAGGTAGTTTGAGACATGGAGGACAAAAATATCCCTTTTGTTGGAAGCATGCAAATTAATTTTCCTGTGCATTGGTGGGGGCTGTGAGGAGGAGGCCAAACAGCTGCAGGAAGAGCAGGATGGACCAGGTTGCTGCTCTGGGGGCTTTGATGCACCCTGCTCTCTCCTGCCCACAGCTGCAGAAGTTAAATAGCACTTAAGTTGATCTCCAACTTTTTTATTTCAGCTCCTTGTAATACATGTCTTGATTCCCTTCTGGGAGGCCTGTAATACAAAACACTTCCACCATCCTAGTAACCTGCAGTGTCAGGCTACAAGACATTTTTTTGGTATGTTAAAAGGGACATCATAAGTTTTGTGTCTCTCCAATCCCATTGTTAGCACATTTACAGTCTCTTATTAAAATGTGATGCTGGACTTGGGTGTTTCCAGCGTCCCATAGGCTCTAGCAGGGTCTCATCCTATGTGTGGATTGAAATGCTTTTTAGAATGTCTGGGGGAAACCTTTTGAAAAAGTAAAATTCAATTACAAGCTCCATAAAAATATTCCAAATTGCTGCTGCTTGGTAACAAGAAGACCGAAGCAAATGCAGAGTTTCTATAGGGTAAGAGACAAAGAATGAGTCTGGACTTCTAAATGAGGGGAAGGGATTTGAGTGGCATAATTTGTCACTGTCTATACCCTCTGATAGCTCTATCCTTCAGGCTAAAATTGACTATATGGCCGTTGAGGGATTCCTACAGTTCTTTACTCTCATCCATTCCCACAGAACAGAAAGCAACAGAAACTAGAGCAAACTTTTGAGAAATTTCATTTTTTCCTAATAGCTGTTGTTATTCTGTGTCTTTTTGCATAAGGTGGACAAAACATGATATGGTGAGAAACAGGTTTGGGGGGAAGGGGGAAATTGCAGTGTAATTGCAAGGTGATTATTCTGCATTAGAAACATGGATGTTCTTCAGGTATAACCATGATGATAATCAGACTTCCAGTATGAGACTTTATTTTGGAAAAGGCAAGTTAGATGATACTTTTTCTTGCTGAAGACTAACTTGTCTCCTAATTTGACCTTGGTTTGAAGTTATCTAACCCTCATCAGAAAACATACAGAGTAAAACAGATATTTAAAAATTTTCTAACACATTTAAAAAAAATCTAAGGCACAATGTCATGAGTGGAAGATTAAGTCCTGCCCTAGCCAGTAAAAATAGATTAAAAAAAAAGTAAAACTATTTTAAGCAGTGTTGGCTGTACTAGACAATTTTAGTTAGGTCTGTGTCTCAGTCTTGTCAGAGATTAGCATAGTCCAGAAGGCTGCAGTCAGTATGCCAAAAAATCATAACAGCGGGGGTGATTAAAAAAAGTATTAAAAAATTAATAGAAAGCCAAAGTCTATAAATAAAATGACAGTAAACCTGAACCTGGAATCTAGAAGTAAGATAAATGTTGGAAACTTGTCCCAGATGAAAAATAGAAGAAACTCTCAAGGATAGTATCCAGTCCTGTTGAATGTGGTGGGAATTCTGCCACTTCCGTCTTTTTAGCCAGGACTTTTTTCCCACAGAATAGGCCCCCAGCTGGCACACACTGTTGCAGTTTGATGGTTTTCCATGGAATTAAGACATGCTTTTAACAATGGACTTGGTTTGAGGCTTTGCACCTTCTGCAGTCCTTCCTATCAATGTAAGGAAATTAGATCACTGAAAATTTGACAGGAGAAAGAAAAAAAAATGAGATCCTTGTGTTGCTGTGATGGCTTTCACTGGTCACAGAAAAAAATACTAGGCTAAAATTTGAATCCTTGTCACTATTATTTTTCCTTTTCGAATTTTCTATTTGCTTGCTTTTATATATGGAATGTAAAAAACCTTAATTTGTGAAGAATTTCCACATGCTCTCTGTCTTGTTAATTGCTAATGGTATCTAAACTGAAAATATCTCCATGCAGGAGCATCTGTGTAGTTGTAATAGCCTCATCTGTGGATAGTCTTTCAGTGTACACACTTAGGAAACAAATGCAGTCCTAGTCCCAAAGACCTTACAGTCATAGTCCAAGAGACACAGAAGTGCCCAAAGAATTTGCAAGGGCAGGAAAAACTCATTATCTGAGAGTTTAGATTGACTGTGGTCTCAGCTGAGGAAGAGTTAAGTGATATTTTACATACTGGTTTTGAGAATGTAGAGCAGTTTGAAAACAAGAAAATGTTCAATCCAGACTTGAGCTGTTGCATCCTATTCCTGTGTTGCATCACACCTCTGGGGACTGATATAACCATATCATGTTAGGTGTCATTCACAAAGGGCATTTTGTTATACCACAAACTGCCAGCACAATTCCTTGACTCAGGCTTTTTCTCTGTGAAGTTCTGTATATTTTCAGTTTTTGCAGGAGAAGTAAAGAAAGTGCTTCTGCTGCTCATGATTTGTCTCATATGTAAAACCTTTCTATATGTCTTCTCTCCCTCTGATTTAGAAGCACCTCAGAGCTACTGGCATACATTTGAAATTTGGCTTGGATTGATTATTCTAGTCATTTGTAGAGAGTATACTGTAATTATTCTTTGCCCTAGGGGTTTGTTTGTATTGAGTCACTGAAGCTGAATAGCCCTTCCTTGTGCATGTTTTCTTCGCAGATATAATTTGCTCACTTGATTTATTAGTGTGTTTAGGCTACTTATGTTTGATCTTGATTATAAAAAACCTGTTCATTGTTGCCTTGAGTTGTAGATAATGCCTGGCATCCATTAAACAGCTTAATTTAAAGTGTAATTTTAGGCTGATCTAGTAAATAGGTGGAAGAGGTGATGCATGCTGAAGTGCTTCAAATGAACACCTTATGCTTGGGATTCAGTGTGCTAAAGAATGTGCACAAGGCCACTCTTCTCAGGCCTGTTGGTTAGCTACTGCAAACTTGGTTGCTGCTGACTGTGCTCATGTTTGAACCATAAAAGTACTTGGGAAGGAACCAAGGGGACTGAAGATCTGAAGGAAGCTATGCAGTAATCAATACACTGGGTGGCCCTACAGGGCTTTGCACTTGTTTAAATGGTTTTGGAAAAACTTGATCTGAGGCTTTGCTTGCATCTGCTAGAGGGAGGCTTTGCATCTGCTGCTCTGCTTCTCCCCTGCAGCCAGTCCTAGGGAGCATGTGGTCCTGCCCTTTCCTCCTGCTGCATCTGGGCCTCATGAGAACTTGCTACACTGCAAAAAGCATTTTCTTTTTTCTTTTGGCTCAGTTAGTTTTCTCTTAGGCTAGTCATTGCATCTGAAAGCCTACAAAGCAACGGGAGGTGGGCAACAACATCTAGGAGAGGTGAAGAAAGGCCAGTAATGCTTTTGGGTGGGAGCTCATCCTCCCACATGGATAGCAGCAATCTGCTAGATCAGATCAATGTGTTACCATCATAACTTCATGCCAAGTTAGTGCTGGGCCAGGCTAGCAGATGCTCAGCACCTGGCTGAGTCTGGTGGTACTTTGGTGTTTCAAAGTCTGGAACTATGAAAGCATCCTCAGGGAAATAAGGATCAGCTCAGACCACTTGAGTCCAACACTTGATAGTTAAATTTACCTATGAGAGAACACTGCTGAGTCCAGAAACAATCTGACCTAGTGAACCTGACTCTTCTGTGCATTCGTGCTGCGTCACTCAACTGTGTCCTCTTGGCAGTGCTGGACCAGCAGGAAACAAGAGGAGTAAAAATGAAGATGAGGCTCAACATGTATGGTTTTGCGTATTTTTGTACACATCTGGCATACCTAAATATTTTTGTGCAAGACACATAAGATTTTGTAGTGTCAGCTTGACTTTTGGTAACATTCAATAATCTCTCTTCATTCCCATTTAAAATCTGGCTTAATTAAAATGTACAGAGTGTTCCCACAATGAGTATTGTTTCTAAGCTGTGTCTCTTTCAAAATCCCAGTATAAACAATCTTGTAAATAGGTAATTAAAGCCATCTGCTTCTTGGTAGCCCAGTTACCTTTGCAGCATCATTTACATTTTTTTCCCCTTTAACTCAGGGAATTAAACTGCCATAAATTCTTTAGTGGATAAGCCATTACAAAAAAAATGCTTGTGGCACATAATTTGTAAAGAAGAAAAGACATTTTCTGTTAAATTTCTTTCAAATAAACTGCTCTTCATGACCACACAAAACCATGCCTTCAGATGACACACATACCAATAAACTTTAATCCAGCATAAGATACTTAAAATAATGTAGTTGATCTCAGTGATCCTCCTTCTCTATGAAAATGCTGCTTTTTATCTTGTCATCAAGGGTAAGTACTGATGTCTATGAAGCTATTTTGAGCTAAGGATATGGCCCATATTTTTTTTAGACCAAATTCACAGAGGAGTAAACTGAAACTCGCATTTTAAAGTTATTTTTGTAAGTGGATAAAAACAAGATTCTGCTTCTTGGTTACCTCTCTAAGCAAGAGAAAATGAACCTATTTTGCTGAAATCTGATGGTGTGTGACTATAGGGAGAAAACTTAAATGCATCAAAGTAGCTGCAGAAGCCTAGATAGTACTGCTCAGAGGTACTTGGTGATGCACTGAAAGAAATGTATGCTCATTAACATGGATCTGTGGACCTGGAAGCACGGCATGCTGATGTGAGCACACTGATCTTGATGGTGATCTAGTTATTGGGGATTAATGCTGGTATCTCTGCAAAGCATTGAGCTGTGTTGCCACCAAAATAGTTTAGACTTAGACCATGTATGGCTTGGGTTATGTGGCAGGAGTTAGTCAATGAGACAAACCCCATATCCTTATTAGATGAATTTGTGGTGGGCAGGCTAAAGTAATCAGAGATAAGAACAAGGTATAGCATTTTGTTGCTTTGTCTAATGGCTTAAGGAAAGGGAAAAGGAGTAAAGCTCTGGTCTCCTCACCCCATGGGAGGTAGGAACTGAGGGAAGAAACAAGCATTTCCCAATGCTCTAGATAGAAACACCAGGAGGAGGGGCCTGCACCAGGTGTGAGTGTGCTGGTAGTTACATTCTCCCAATAGCAGAGGAAGAAGAAAATGTTTTCTTTCTTTGAGTGGTCTCCATCTTATTTTAAGCTTTTAAACACTTCTGTATAACTTCTGTGAGAGAAGAATCATTCTCCTTTTGTGTGTGTGGTTGGTTTTGATTTGTTTTTTTTCTTTCCTGCCTTCAATATAGCAATTTCACTGCTAATTATTAATTTGCAAATTCTGGATTGACATGGTAAATACTGGGACATGGCCATATTTCACTTGACTGGTATGTTAAAGAGGCAGAGCCTGCTTAAAAGGGAGCTGAGGTCACTTGGCATCACAATCCATGCAGAAACCTGGTAATTAACTGTTATACTTTCAATGGCACTTTCTGAAGCCAGCCTTCACAACTGAGCCCCACGTACTTTCAACCACAAAGGAAAGCTATTGGAATTCTTTAGTTAATTTCTTTTAGAAAAACAAAGTAAGCAACATTGTTGCAACATATGCTATTAAGAGGCTTTGTAATAAAACTTGTAGAAAAAAAGAAACCAACAAACCCCAAACAACAATGACCAAAAACCCCCAAGAAAGCAACAAGGTTCTGTTGACCTCTTGCTTTCTTGAAAACTCAAGATGAAGCCTGCTGGTGAAGGGAGCTGGTCGTTGGAAAATAGAACAACTAACTTACTGCCATTTTGGAGAGGCAACACTGAGAAAACAATATAAAATGTTCATGGGGTTTAGGAATACTATGAATCATAGTAAGGTTAAGGTTAGGACCTTGAAGAGTCTTCTAGTCCTGCTTCCTTGCTCAAAGCAGAGCCAACTAATAGCTCAAATAATGGAGACTCCACAGCACTCTATGGAAACCTCTTTCAGTGTTTGATTGTCTTTATGTTGGGAGGGAAAAAAAGAAAAAGAAAACAGCAGCACCAAAACCCCCACCAATGGCAAAAGAACTGGTTGTGTTTCAATGGAATTTCTTGTATTTCACCATACATGTTACTTCTTGCCTTTTCTCTTGTTACTATTGAGAAGAGTCTGTTTTCTTTACTCACCTCATCAGATATTGATACAGACTGATCAGATTTTCCCCTACTCCCTCAAGCTGCCTTTTCTCTGGGGGAACAGTCTCAGCTCACACCTGCCTGCTATGAGAGGTACTCCAATCACTTAACCCAAGCCCTTTGCTGGTTTTACTCCTGTAAATCCATTTCTTTTGCACTGGGGAGCTCACAACATGACCCAGAGCTACAGATGTGACCTCACTGATGCTGAGCTGAGGGAAGGGATCCCCTCCCTTGACCTGCTGTTAACATTCTGCTTAATGCACCCTGGGATGCTGTTGGCCTTTTTGCCAAGGTGCATTGCTGTCTCCTGGTAAACTTGTCTACCAGGACCCCTAGCCTTTTTTCCTGAAGATCTGTTTACTAGGTGTTTGGTCCTTACTCGGTACTGGTGCATGGGGTTATTTCTCCTCAGGTGCTGGAGGACTTTGCATGTCCTTTTGAACTTCATGGGGTTCCTTTCTGCCCATCTTTCTTGCCTCTCAAGGTTCCTCTGAATGGTATTACAACCAACATCTCCTACCAGTTCTGTAGCAACAGCAATCTTGCTGACAGCAGTGTGCTCTACCATCCAGGTTGTTAATGAAGAGGTTAAACACTTGGCTGAAGTGTTGACGGCCATGGCATGTACTGTTAGGGACTAGTCTCCATCTTGACTTTGAGTTGCTGACTCTGACCCCTTGAACTCACCAGGTTGGCCAGTTTTCAGTCCACACCACTGTTTATGTAGGCTGTTTCATCAGTTTGCCCAAAGATTTTATGGGAGACCCTGAAAGCCCTATGAAGAAGTGACTTTCCTTTTTTTTTTCTTTCAACATATTCTTTCATAAAATGAAACAGTCTGTTTTGTGTGAAGTAGAAGTAATCTGCTTTACTCAAGTGCCAAGAGGGAAGCACTCAGACCTTGAATAAGCTGATAGTGCTACTTTCTGTGACCATGTAAGGGGGAATTGTGTGGGGTGGCTGCAAGAACAGAACCACACCATTCAGTGGTAACTTAAAATTTTGTACTTGAAGTAGTTTGAAGGTAACCTTCAAGGCTTGTTCCTTAATGACTTGCTCATTCCACACACTTACATGGGTCAGAGTCCCTGCCAGCTTAGATCCACATCACAGGTGCAGGGAACCCTTGCTCCAATGGTTTCACATATTGGGTACCAGCTAGTGCTCTGGTTCCCCTATGTACTGAGTCCATTTCAGGCTCAACTTTCTGCATGAGACAGATGTGGATGGTGTCCACTTTGCTCTGTGGCTACTGTCTTAACTATCTGTTTTCTGCTATAGATTGTTGGCACAATGCCAATGGCTTTGCTAACTATGTAGCACCAGCCCAACTTCTTTGGCTTTCTCCATGTGCAGGATCATATAAGTTTCCTCTGAGTTCTATCACTCTATAGTCTTTGACCTAGATGTGGTCCAAAAAGCTTGAAGTTAACATCACTTAAATAGTAAAATTCATCTTCTGTTTTTTCTGTCTTATACTAGGTTAATCTTGTCAGTTAGATCTGAGTTGCAGTCAAGGTCTCACCTGTTTGGGTGGCGCTTTTGGGTACACAATACTATGTAACAGAGTTTGTAAGCCAGAATGTACAGCTCCTGTACCTGTAAGTGTCTATAAATCTAGAATGATAGTCTGTAAGGTGGTCTTCCAGAACTAGGTCTTTACACAAGATCTGTGTGGCAGAGGTGGTAAAGTAGAAAATATGCCAGGCGTGGATTCAGTGATGCTGTCATGCATGCTCCTGAAATGCAGCAGTGTTGTTGTGCTCTCCTTTCTATCAATAAGGACTAGAGTATTCCAATTTTTCTCTTACCTGTTTGTTTTCAAGCCATGATTTTCTACTAACATGCTGGGTCACCTTGGCCCATGCTATCTTCACATTTACTCTGTGTCTGTAAGTTGGATATAATGATGATTCCTGCTTTTATAAAGTCGTTTGAGATTTGTGTGTTAAGAAGTGGTATTTAAACACTAGGTTTTATTAATAATATTTTAGATACCAAAGCATGACATGCCCTGGTTTAAGTTGTTTCCTTCTGTCACTTGTTCCTGGTAAACTTCTTGGTTTTATTAAGTAGTTACTGAAGGCACCTAAAATGGGATGGTGGGTGAACACCTCTAGGAAAAGAACTTAATACAGTTATTAATGTTTATTGTTTTAGGATGGTGATGGATAGTCTTAATCCTGACCTAGTAAAACATTATCTTAACAAAGAACAGAAAAGTAAGGTTAACTATTTCTATTAAATAAGGAAACGTATAAAAACCTTTTTATGGGTTTAAACAGTTGTATCATTGGGAGGCTTTTGACATGATGATGTTGTACAAAAATATCCTACATTTGTCTTTTTTTGGTTACGAACACCTGAAGTTAGACTAATACTTTGCTACTCAGGTAATACAAAAGTGAATTTTGGATTTGCACTTTAAGAGCTTGTTCATAAATTTTTAATCTGGTGCTCTTTCTGTTCCACCTACTATTTTCTGTAAGAATACAATGTCTTGCTGGCATCTGGCATTTTCTGTAAAGAAAACTGATCCTTCTCAATTCCAGTGGTTATGGTTTAGCTTAGAAATAGGTGAGGAAGAAGAGAACATGCCAAGCTAAAAAAAAAAATAAAAATGCTTTTTGACATTTAACCATAACAGAGAGAATGATTTGTGGAGAGTGGAGTTTTGCCCAGAAAAACAGCCATGTCTTCAGCCTTTGTTGCATGTGCAAGAGCTGCTTGCAGGGTGGGAGAAAGAGGAAAGTGTGGGCAGAGCTGTGCTGGCTCAGAGGCTCTGAGAAGGAATCGTGCCATGGACCATTAGTAGTCTTGAGAGGCAAACAGGGGAAAGTAATCTTAGGAATATTTTTTTCCTGCAATTTAGGATCTGTGTCCTAGAAGCACAACCTATATTAAGACATAAGAGCTCTTCTTACTGGCAGCACAGATAAAGTATTTATAATGAGGGAGTAAAGGATGCTCTCCCAGTGAACATCAACTCTTTCTGGAGAAGATGAGATTCTAGGAAAGAACAGGTAGTTGGAGTGGAGGCCACGTGACGGACATGTGATTTTTAAAAGTCAGGAAATGCTGTTCTTGGTTAATAGGGAGAAACTTGTGTGCATATAGACCTGCAAATATATTTTAATTTTTGTCAGGCCTGATAGCATCATCTTTTTATAGTCAAAGTGGAAATACCATTGGAAATGTAACCAGGGATTTCATTCCTTTAGGGGTATTGACAGAAGAAATTAGTTCATAACATGCTCTGAAGATGAAAGTTCCTACCTCTATTGTTATCTTCACCAAAAACACTGCTGAGATTGCTATTCAGTTTGAGAACCAGATCTTCAGCTATGATAAATGAGCACAGCTATGTGCTTTCCAGTGAAGCTACTTTAGATTTGCATCTGTAGAAGATCAGGCTTCCTTAATCCAATGATACCAAAAACTTGCTTTGTATGATTCCTGTTTGAAGACTTTCTCTTGTATTTACAGACAAAATTTTGTTATTTTTTTAATGATATACTCAAAAATATATGGGCCAAATTCTATGTTTGTTACCTCCTGGTGAACCACAGGCATCGTATTGCTCTCAGTAAATATTATCTGCTATCCAGCTGTGTAGCTGAAAAGAAAGCTTGATCCTGTTTGTCTGTAGAGTTTCCAGTGTGGGCTTCTGCAAATATTTTTTGCTTTCTAACTAGTGAACATTTGCACATCAGATTAGTAATGCTAACTGTAATGGAGCTGTGCTTGTGTGCACTTATTTGCACCAAGCTTGTGTAAAGATTCTTGATGTTATTTATAAACATAAACTATTACAACTAGAAATGGGGTAAATGAAGATCTTCAAAGTGGGATCTCCAGCTTCATTGAAGGAACAGTATGCTTAAACCCACTGATATAAATTGTATTGTCCTCTGTCTGAAAGAGAGGCTTTTTCCAACAGTTCATATTCAACATAATTTTCCACTAAGGCGACTGCAGCAGCTTGCCAGAGTTGTCACACGCCTTGATGTCTTTGAACTTCTTCCTTGGAAGCTGCTGAAATCCTTCATGCAACTGCTCCACTTGGGCATAATCCAGGAAGAGCTTTCTCCAGCTGCTTTGGTTTATTATGTATCGGCTCCCAGAATTTGAGATCACAAGTCAAGCAAGAAGGCTAAATGTAGACGCATACAGAACAGCCGGTGCTCTCTGAGTCTATGCTCCAGGAAGCCCCCCTGACCTGTTCTCAATGCTAATGTTCCTCAAGTTGCTTTCATGACCCCTGGGATTTTGGCTGTAGATGATAACAGGCCAACAAATGTCATGCTGCATTTGTAGGATAAAGGAAAAGCAAGCAGTAAAAACCCTCCTTTTCCTCGATATTCAGTGGATGGGGAGAGGATCCCATTCCACACATCTTCCCTTCAAGCTAGAAATGAAGTGCTAAAGCTAAAATCTTGGGACTTAGGAAAGCAAGAAAGAGCAAGTCTGAGGTCCAGCACAATGAGATAAACATCTCTGTTATAAGATTGCCACTGCTATTGCTTTTGGTTATGCTCATTCATTTGAATGTTTTGGATAGTTCTTCAGTCTGCAGATTGAAGGGATTCAAGCTTATCAACACTTGCTTGTGAGGCAGAAGCTCTTCTTTCCATTTGATAAGAAAAATAGTAATTTATTCCAGTAGCAGAACTGTCAGGTAAAAAATGTTTGAGGTAAATAAAGTTTATCCAGGTAAGAGTGGCTTCCTGTTGCTGTAGCTGTGGATATGGTGTCTATTTGTCTGCTACTGGCAATGCAGCAGCTATTTTCTGCCAGGCTTACAGCACCCTCCACCCCCACCAGCCTCCCAAGTATTGACATTCAGGTCTGCCTCAGCTTCTCCATTTAACTAACTGTTCCATCACAGATTCTATAACAATACAAAAATAAATCTTCCCCTCGTATGTTGCTGATAGTGCTGCAGCAGTGTTTTCTACAAGATGAGAACCATCAGGAACAAAAGACGTCTGCACTGAAGAGCTCCAGGACTCCAAACTTGTCCAGCAGTGTTCAGGCAGATACCTCCTTTCCCCAGAATTGCTTAGGTTGGACCTTTAAGATTGAGTTCAACTGTTAACCTAGCACTACCGAGTATACCACTAACCCCTGTCCCTAAGTGCCACATCTACAAGTCTTTTAGATGTCTCCGAGGATGGTGACTCAACCACTTCCCTGTGTGGCCTGTTCAAATGTTTGAAAACCCTTTCAAGTGAAGAAATTCTTCCTAATGTCCAATTTAAACCCCCCTGCCACAACTTGAGGTTTTTCCCTCTTGTCCTATTACTTGTTACTTGGAGAAGTGACCAATCCCCACCTCACTATAACCTTCTTTCAGGTAGCTGTATAGAGCAAAAAGGTCTCCCCTCAGCCTCCTTCTCTCCAGGCTAAATAACTCCAGTTCCCTCTTCTGCTCCTCGTAAAACTTATGCTTTAGACCCTTCACCACCCTTTGTTGCCTTTCTTTGGACATGCTCCAGCACCTCAATGTCTTGTAGTAAGGGAACCAACACTGAACATAGTGTTCGAGGTGTGGTCTTAGCAGGAATGAACACAGGGGGACAATTGCTTTCTTAGTCCTGCTGGCCACACTATTTCAGATACAAACCAGAATGATATTGTTCTTTTTGGCCACATGGGCACACTGCTGTCTCATGTTCAGCCATCTATCCACCAATACCCCTAGAAAGTTAATAATCCCAATTAACTGAGAAGATTCTTAAACACTTTCCTGCAGGAAACATGTCCTGCAAGATCAAATATACTTTTTTCCTGAAGCTCTGACTTTTTTTTTTTTTTCGTTTTATTCTAAATGTTATGGTTTGAGAACAATGCTTGTAAACCAGCTGCTGTGAAGACTTACAGGTCCTCTATAATTTATATGTGCTGATCTCTGCAATCCTAGGACACTTAATGTTCTTTGATAAAGCAGGGGGAGGAAAGGACATGAAAAAAATCCTTAAGATGCTATTTAAAAAAAGGCCTTGGAGGAAGAAGGAAGTTTTATCCTTTCATAACTCAGGAAAGATATGCCAGATTTATGCAGATAATCAAACATCTTCTCACAGAATCACATTTTCCATACCTTTTTAAGGGATCAGAATGTGATTGCCTCTTTCAGTAAAATCTAAACACTTTAGAACTTGCAAAGCTATTGTAATGTTTTTATAGGTGTTGTGGGGAATCTTAGGAGAGTTAGCCTTAAATAGTCTCTGTACATTTTATGAGATGTTCTACTGTTTCATTATAATAAAGTCAGTCTTTCTTGCTTATGCTTTTCATTGAATGGTGTTTCAAGTCTAACTCACAGAAGGGATGAGTCTTGTGTTTCTTGCAAAAAAATCCCATCTTTTGACTAAATTGACTTGGAGAGTTTCAAACATAGTAATGATTTTATTTTTATTTATTTTTTTTGTGTGTGTAGTAAGTAAAGCAGCTCTGTCTTTGAGCAAAGATCCCCTTTGGTAATGATGATGTTTTCTGACTACATGCAGGAGTTCTATATGGGACATCTCTGTCCTACTCTGACCTGCTAACTATTGTAGTCCTGCATAGAGGAGCCCACTGTGAATTACATGCCTAATGCATCCTAGTTTCCTAGTTGTCAGCTATAGTGGCTCTGGAAGGACTGGGCAGCACTGGCTCAGAAGAAGGGAGGTGAACAGAGCATTATCAGAGGTGGAAGAGAAAGAAGAGTGTAGGTGATTGTGGGTGGTGTAAGTCCTGTCTTCATGGCCAGGGAAGATACCTGCACTTAATGCTGACAATCAAGCATAGACAGAGGAGCCTAAAGAACAGTGGGACTGAACAAGTCCTTTTTTATCTTCCTGAAACAGAGCTGCAAAACATACTACAGTGCTAATATTGTCTATGGTGAAGTCAATGGGAGTTTTGCCATTGGCTTCTTTAGAACCAGTTTTTGTCCTTTCTTTGTACTTGTTTGAAAATATTCATCTTTCCACACTTACAAGTCTGTATAGGTAGCTCATACACTGCTAAACACTTTAAATTTTCTCACTTACTTTGTGGTCATTAAAGTTTTACCTAGAATTTGGAAATTTGAACTTCTCTGCTGAAGATATTCTTCCTCACTTATTGCATCTTGGATAGACTGCATTTTTATCTACTTAGTTATGATCAAGAGCAGTAGCAGGCATTTGAATGTAACAGGTAAAAAAAAAACCCCAAAACTAAACCTCTAACCTAAGCCACCTCCTAGAAGTCCAGTGTGCTTGTCCCAGTGAGAGTGCAACACAGATCTGGCACCTAGGGGCAATTAAGAAGGACATCTTATACATGATGCTGTTCCATTACCTCTAATTTTGATATTTGCATCCTTGTTATGATGAAAAAATTTTGCTCTTGGCTAAATAATATCTTGCTACTAGTGTATTATTCTCATTCTCAGCATCAACATTCTTTTTTTGTTTCTGGTTGCAGTTGTTCAGCTCCTTTTGTTACAATTATTTTTCTCTGTTTATGGAGTTGAATTCTCATCTTGTAACTAATATCTCTCAAGCCCATATGGCAATGTAAATGTGCTAGCTATTGCCTGGGTTTTTTTTTTCCCGCTATTTTACTTTACAAGATAAGGCCACCCCCCCCCTCATCTTTTTGCAAACTATATTCAAAGCACGTTCTGTGCTTAAGTGTGATTATTTTTTAACACATTTTACATTTATGAGAAAAAACACAATGTAGAGGACAAGCACAGGTTTTGAACATGTGAATACCCAAGTTTTCCCCAGTTCTGCTGTTGATGGACTACTGCATCTTAGTTTTAGGGTCTCTCTCACAATTTCACATATAATTCTGAAGCATTTTCTACAATGAGCCACTCAGGGTTCTAGAGTCATGGAATGGCTCAGGTTGAAAGCAACCTTAAAGATCATCTAGTTCCAACCCCCCTGCCATGGGCAGGGATGCCACACGCACTAGACCAGGTCATCCAGGGCCACATCTAGTCTGGCCTTAAACACTGCCAGGGATGGGGCCTCCACAGCCTCTCTGGGCAACCTGTTCCAGTGCCTCACCAGCCTTTGGGTAAAGAACCCCCTTCTAATCTCCAGCCTAAATTTCTCCTCCTTCAGCACGTAGCCATTCCGCCATGTCCTGTTGCAATCAGACCAGGAGAAAAGTCTCTCTCCTTCTGCCTTATAATCCCCTTTCAGGTACTGAAAGGTCGCTATAAGGTCACCTCTAAGCCTTCTCTTCTTCACGCTGAACAGCCCCAATTCCTTCAGCCTGTCCTTGTAGAGGAGGTGCTCCAGTCCTTTGATCATCTTTGTGGCCCTCCTCTGGACCCTCTCCAAGAGGTCCACATCTTTTTTTATGTTGAGGAGCCCAGAACTGTACACAGTACTCCAGGTGGGGCCTTACGAGGGCAGAATAGAGAGACAGAATCACCTCCTTAGGCCTGCTGGTCATGCCTCTCCTGATGCATCCCAGGACACGAAAGGGAAGTGCACCCTGTAAACCCCAGGAAACACTAATTTGGATATGTATTTATGCAAACATTGCTGTGTGTAGAGACAGAGTGTACATGAGTCATGGAGTTTCACCTTCACCACTCTATTCTTATGGAACTCTGTTTTTATGGAACTTCATTGTTCAAGGATGGAAACATTGTTATGCTCTTTTAAATAATTTTAAGCATAGACTAATTGACCTAGAGACCTATTATCTATTTATTCTGTACTTATTTACATAATCAGGATTCAGACCTTTTCCTATACACTTAAATCCAAATCACAGGGTGATGGTGGGGCCGTGTCTGGAATATTGTGTCCAGTTCTGGGCTCCTCAGTTGAAGGATAGGGAACTGCTGGAAAGAGTCCAGCACAGAGCCACAAAGATGATGAAGGGGCTGGAACATCTTCCTTCTGAGGAAAGGCTGAGGGAGCTGAGTCTCTTTAGCTTGGAGAAGGGGAGGCTAAGGGGTGACCTCATCTGTGCTTTTAAATGTGTGAAGGGTGTGTGTCAGGAGGATGGGGTCAGGCTCTTCTCAGTGAAGCCCAGCGACAGGACAAGAGGCAATGGTTGTAAGCTGAAGCATAGGAGATTCTGTATGAACACACCTAGAAATTTTTTTCCAGTGTAGGTGCCAGAGCACTGGAACAGACTGCCCAGAGAGGTTGTGGAGTCTCCTTCTATGGAGATATTCAAAACCCATCTGGATGTGCTTCTGTGTGACCTGGTCTAGGGAATCCTGCTGCAGCAATGGGGTTGGACTAGACGATCTTTCGAGGTCCTTTCCAGCTCTTAACATTCTGTCACTCTGTGATTATGTGTTTTAGCTGTTAGCTTTGTTTGCTGAATTATTTTCTGTTTTGCATGTTTCAGACTTCAGCTGAAGGGCTCCAATACGAAGACAAAAGCCATTTTTGAGGCTGGCTTGCTAATATTTCTGTGCCTAGAGATGCCTGACAGCAGGTATCTTGGACCTGTTTTTCTGTATTTTCAAATAACTTGGAATGCATCTTGGAACATTTTTTTCACTGTGTCTTCAATGACAGCTCTAAATTATGAGGATAAAAAGCTAATTGTGGACATCTCATTTACTATTCTCTGCTTTATTTGCTAGGGTTAGTTCATTTTTTACCTTCACCTTGAACACTGCTTTTGCTTGTGCTTACACAATCAAGCCTTTTCTTACATGTGGCTGACAGAAAAGCTACAAGGTATAACACTGGTATGAATTAAGACAGTTGTTTCCAGGGAGGCATTTGTAGTAGTCCCTTGTTGTTGTCCTTGCTGATGAGACAGTCTTTGGGACTGGAAGTTCTCCCTATCCTTACTGTGATTTGTTGCAAAGAGAGCAAGCATCATACACTGTACTTAATTTAACAAAGTTTCTTATATGTTACCTATGTCATTATTCCTTCTTGTCAAGTCTTAGGGCTGGACTGACCACCACCCAGTGACAGATGCTTTCCACCACAACCCTCTTTCTCCTTTTCCCCTGCCACAGGAAGGGAAAGGGAATAAGAGAGACTTGTGGATTGGGGGAGAGGGGGACTAATCAGAACAAACAAATCAAAACACAAATCCAAAAAACCCAAACCAAACAAAAAACCCCCCAACAAAAACGTAACCGAACAAAAAACCAAACCCCAAACAACTAAAACTACTTTAATGAAAATAGTACCAATAGATGACACACACACACATTATATATATATATACATATATATACAAACACATGCAGAACCAGCACCAAACCCAACCCCCCCAACACCTTGATGGCTACTATGTCACTGTCTCCACTGATACTGCAACAGGAGGCCTTCAGCAGCAGATGGGAGTCAGATTCAGGGCACTGGGTCCTAGAGCCAATTTCAGGAGCAAGAGGGAGAGAAAAGCAAGAGCAAAGAAGATGGGGCCCTAAAAAGCAAGAGTAGCAAGAAACAAGAGAAAGAAGAGGGAAATGACCCCCATCTTTATGTCAAGAATGAAGTATATGGAATGGAATACCTAGCTGGTGAGTTTAGGGTCAGCTGTCCTGTCTGATCCTCCCTGTATGTGCAGCCTTTTTTTCTGCATCCCCCAACTTAAGGCACAAGATTCAGTAATGGCCTTGGTTTATATACCAATCCTCAGCAGTAAACCCAAACATTAAGCCTAATCACTGCTGGAAGCAGGCAGTGTTTGAAAGAAAGTTACACTGCAAGATTCAGAGAATGCAGTTACCTAGAGGAGCTTCAGCTGGAAAAGAAAATCATCAAACAGAATCAGTTCTGTTCTAACCCAAACCAGGACACTTCTGTAACGTGTTTGTAATGTAAAATTGAATCTGGAAGTCACAAGGACTGAAGAGTCCATAAAGATGGCAGAGCTGTTGCTGCCCGGAAGCAATGAGTAAAGCCTTGTGCATGAGGTTTTGGAGGCTGTGTCTTTGTGCCCTTTCAGCTTTCTTTAGCTGACAGTAGAGAATGAAGCTCATGNTATTCTTATGGAACTCTGTTTTTATGGAACTTCATTGTTCAAGGATGGAAACATTGTTATGCTCTTTTAAATAATTTTAAGCATAGACTAATTGACCTAGAGACCTATTATCTATTTATTCTGTACTTATTTACATAATCAGGATTCAGACCTTTTCCTATACACTTAAATCCAAATCACAGGGTGATGGTGGGGCAGTGTCTGGAATATTGTGTCCAGTTCTGGGCTCCTCAGTTGAAGGATAGGGAACTGCTGGAAAGAGTCCAGCACAGAGCCACAAAGATGATGAAGGGGCTGGAACATCTTCCTTCTGAGGAAAGGCTGAGGGAGCTGAGTCTCTTTAGCTTGGAGAAGGGGAGGCTAAGGGGTGACCTCATCTGTGCTTTTAAATGTGTGAAGGGTGTGTGTCAGGAGGATGGGGTCAGGCTCTTCTCAGTGAAGCCCAGCGACAGGACAAGAGGCAATGGTTGTAAGCTGAAGCATAGGAGATTCTGTATGAACACACCTAGAAATTTTTTTCCAGTGTAGGTGCCAGAGCACTGGAACAGACTGCCCAGAGAGGTTGTGGAGTCTCCTTCTATGGAGATATTCAAAACCCATCTGGATGTGCTTCTGTGTGACCTGGTCTAGGGAATCCTGCTGCAGCAATGGGGTTGGACTAGACGATCTTTCGAGGTCCTTTCCAGCTCTTAACATTCTGTCACTCTGTGATTATGTGTTTTAGCTGTTAGCTTTGTTTGCTGAATTATTTTCTGTTTTGCATGTTTCAGACTTCAGCTGAAGGGCTCCAATACGAAGACAAAAGCCATTTTTGAGGCTGGCTTGCTAATATTTCTGTGCCTAGAGATGCCTGACAGCAGGTATCTTGGACCTGTTTTTCTGTATTTTCAAATAACTTGGAATGCATCTTGGAACATTTTTTTCACTGTGTCTTCAATGACAGCTCTAAATTATGAGGATAAAAAGCTAATTGTGGACATCTCATTTACTATTCTCTGCTTTATTTGCTAGGGTTAGTTCGTTTTTTACCTTCACCTTGAACACTGCTTTTGCTTGTGCTTACACAATCAAGCCTTTTCTTACATGTGGCTGACAGAAAAGCTACAAGGTATAACACTGGTATGAATTAAGACAGTTGTTTCCAGGGAGGCATTTGTAGTAGTCCCTTGTTGTTGTCCTTGCTGATGAGACAGTCTTTGGGACTGGAAGTTCTCCCTATCCTTACTGTGATTTGTTGCAAAGAGAGCAAGCATCATACACTGTACTTAATTTAACAAAGTTTCTTATATGTTACCTATGTCATTATTCCTTCTTGTCAAGTCTTAGGGCTGGACTGACCACCACCCAGTGACAGATGCTTTCCACCACAACCCTCTTTCTCCTTTTCCCCTGCCACAGGAAGGGAAAGGGAATAAGAGAGACTTGTGGATTGGGGGAGAGGGGGACTAATCAGAACAAACAAATCAAAACACAAATCCAAAAAACCCAAACCAAACAAAAAACCCCCCAACAAAAACGTAACCGAACAAAAAACCAAACCCCAAACAACTAAAACTACTTTAATGAAAATAGTACCAATAGATGACACACACACACATTATATATATATATACATATATATACAAACACATGCAGAACCAGCACCAAACCCAACCCCCCCAACACCTTGATGGCTACTATGTCACTGTCTCCACTGATACTGCAACAGGAGGCCTTCAGCAGCAGATGGGAGTCAGATTCAGGGCACTGGGTCCTAGAGCCAATTTCAGGAGCAAGAGGGAGAGAAAAGCAAGAGCAAAGAAGATGGGGCCCTAAAAAGCAAGAGTAGCAAGAAACAAGAGAAAGAAGAGGGAAATGACCCCCATCTTTATGTCAAGAATGAAGTATATGGAATGGAATACCTAGCTGGTGAGTTTAGGGTCAGCTGTCCTGTCTGATCCTCCCTGTATGTGCAGCCTTTTTTTCTGCATCCCCCAACTTAAGGCACAAGATTCAGTAATGGCCTTGGTTTATATACCAATCCTCAGCAGTAAACCCAAACATTAAGCCTAATCACTGCTGGAAGCAGGCAGTGTTTGAAAGAAAGTTACACTGCAAGATTCAGAGAATGCAGTTACCTAGAGGAGCTTCAGCTGGAAAAGAAAATCATCAAACAGAATCAGTTCTGTTCTAACCCAAACCAGGACACTTCTGTAACGTGTTTGTAATGTAAAATTGAATCTGGAAGTCACAAGGACTGAAGAGTCCATAAAGATGGCAGAGCTGTTGCTGCCCGGAAGCAACGAGTAAAGCCTTGTGCATGAGGTTTTGGAGGCTGTGTCTTTGTGCCCTTTCAGCTTTCTTTAGCTGACAGTAGAGAATGAAGCTCATGTTTTCTGACTACTTGGGAACCCAGGGAAAAATCCATTACCAAGGGATAGCACTAGAGTGGACTAAAAATATTTTAGCTGCAACTAGTTGTAGTCAATATTTAGATTCTCTTTCTTGGCCTAAGCCAGAAGGTCTGGTCCTGTGCGCAAATTTTTCTTCTCTTACAGGTAAAAAAGGTTGTTTCATGTTTGCCTTAATAATAGATAATGCTCAGCTCCCTGGCTTGCAAAAATGTTATGCAAAATATTTCCTGTTTTCTGACTAGCTCTAGTTCTGAGCTTGGAGAAAGCTTTTGGCACTTTTCATCTAAGGAATTCAAACAACTTTCCAATGTGCTTTTATGACCTGCTTAATACATAAGGGCTTGGAAGTAAAAGTGGATGTAAACCAGGAATGTGACTTTACTTAACTTTTTATTTTCTACTTAGTTTGCCTGAAATTCAACAATTAATGTGGTTTCCAGAGTTTGTCACATTTTCAGTCCTGTATTGACTACTATTGGTGTTGGCACACTCTCAATATCAAGGAGGTGTTTTCAGGTATCTCTAGTCCAGCTCTCCAAAAACCAAGGGACATCTCACCCCTGCTCCCGCAAGTCATTTTGAAAATAAGACACCTAAGCACTGAATAAGTTTGGACTGTGTTGTGTGTACATATGTGCACCCTTAAAGAGTTCAACTGCTGGTTGTCTATCACTGTAAAACTATTTTTTGGTGACACAGTAATTCTAGCCCTACTGGAACCAGAAGTACAGAAAACCTTAGTCTTACAAGGAATGAACATCTATAGTGCTTGTGTTGATTTCTAGAAGAGAGCAGATGTTGGGAACATGCTCTGTTTAGCTTTTAGATGTATGTTTAGAAACATAGGAACCTTCATGCTTGGTTCTAACCAGCAGTCCATTCATTACAGGGTGCTACCATGGGAGGGCAAGAACCAGGCATTTCATCAGCAATTCTAGAAACTCCCAGAGAGACAAATATTGCATAGTCCTGCCCATAACAGACTACATCTCTTCTTTGCTTGTGAGTGATGGATGGTGTAAACCACAAGACTTTACTTAGTCATACTGGTTTAAACATCTGTGCCTTGGTAATACTGGTAGCAAAGCACTCTGCAGAATAATGAAGTAATTCTTTCATTTGCTTCACTGTCTGGGTGCTTTGCCACACCAAACCAAACATGTGGTTCAGCTCCATGTAAGCCTTTCAGATGTGACTCACTGGGGTGCCTTGAGCTGTGGTGAACCAGAGGTGGATTGTGAGACTACCCACGTTGTTCAGGAGGACAGAGAACATAAGTTATTAAAAGCTTTCTAGGATAAATATGAATCCCAGGGTGAAATAAAGATTTGGAAACAAAGCAGATCGTTTCAAGTTGAAAATGAAGAAGGCAAAGCTATCATGACCCACAGTGAGGGATACACTAAAGATTTCTGCAGCAGTGCTCTCTAGCTTGTGGGTATATTGTTCTCTCATTGTGTAACTTTTTACCTTTACTACACAACTGACCTATAAAGCTTAAGTGTCCAGTTAGAGCTGATGCATCGTTCCTGATCATTTTAGAAAGAACAGAGCCTACACAGGAGTTTTATTGTAATGGGTCAGACGAGGAGTGTGTGTGTGTCTCTATGTATGTATCTGGATGAGGGGAAAACTGAGACTGAAGGTGTGTAGGTTGCTGTTGCAGTGTAGTCTTGCTTCCAGCTCCCTCCTGTGTAAATTTTGCCACTGCAGAAACCCTACTGTTAATTTGTATATAAATCAGGGAATATAAATAGTTCAAAAGAGGTCTGGCATATTCCATTTTGCCCATTGCTCCTAAATTTGGCCACTTGAATCCTTCAGAAGAGCTTTGGTTTGTAAGGATGACTGCTGCAAAGAGCCCATATTTTCTCCTGCTGAAATTGTCCCCCCCATATGACAGAGCTCTGTGCCTTGTGGTGGCTAAAACAGGGACAGGTGGGGAATGTCTTTCACCAAATCTGCTAAATCTATTGCTAAAACGTGCTGTGACAGCCCTTCTCAGACATATGTGCACACTGAGGACACAGGCTGATCCTGTGAGTTGCCTTGCTCTTTATGGCAGGTTATTGCCATTCTGCCCCATTTTAATCTTTAGTAGTAGCTCTGGTTTTTAATTCAATCATATATTATTAGTACTAGGACTTCCATAAAGCTGTAGCCACCCACATCAGCCTGCATTTTCATTCAGAAAGGGCAGCACAGGCAGAGAACCGTGTCATAAGCTGTCAGACCACAAATGGCCGCCATCAGCCCTGCCAGGCTAGTGGTAGGCATTCTCAGGGAGGCCCAGGGGATGTCCTGATCTCTTGGGCATCAGGCTAAATACAGTTTTTAGAAGTTATTGCTTAAGTGACAGACATGATGAATTATGAAGAATCAAGAAGTGAGCAGAGAGTGCAAAAGTTCTTAGTACAGGTGTGGGCTGAAGCCTTGGGTAATTGCAAAAAAAAAAAAAAGTCAAGAAAACACTGCAAATAGAGGTGGGTTACTGGTCTTGAACATCATTTTTAGGAGCATGTGAGTAGCTGTAGAAAAACCTTGGAGATTAGAACAGAGAGACTCCATTTAAGAGTAATAAAACCATGAGTGATACCTTTGATTGTAGTTTCGAAGTCAGAAATTATACTCCATGCCTTTGCCCTATAAGGGGTCCCTGGGACTCAAAGTATTTTCCAAATGCTGCATGAGAAAATCATGTTAGCCATGTTAGTGTAAGAAGGCTACATTGCAAGTTATGAGTTTTCTTGGAATAACAAACATGGAGTTTTCCTTAGTTGCGCTTTGAACATGAAATATTGCTATTCATAATTAACTTAGCACCCTCTCATTGTACCTTTCTGATAATGGAGAGGGCGGAGGGAGTCTTTTGTGGCATGTTTTGTTTTTTTTCCCCTTTTCCTATTCCCTGTCAAAAATCTTAGTGTGACATGCTAAAAGAACTGGGGCATTAGGGTGAACATCCCTTTGGAAGATCTGTTATAAAACTACAGAAACAGGCAACATTTCAAAGCTCTACAAGATAAAAACTTTAAAAGCTCTTATTTTTCATTTGATCTGCTTCTCTGCTGGGATATTTATTATACTTTAGTTTTTAAGGGTGTATTTTTGGTTCTTAAAATGCTGATATTTTTCTAAGGTCATTGTAGTCTGCTGTACACATGCTAAGTTGGAATTTACATGAAAACTTGGGGGCTGTCAGTGAAGTGACAGACAGCTGCCTGATTTCTGCCTACTTAGAAACCCCAGCCTTTCTACCTTTACTTTTCATGCCACTCGCTATCTGTGGGTATGATTTACTTGACTTAATTTCAGCTTTCTAGCATCCAGTCTAACCTAGTCATCTGGATTCCCTCTGTAGTTAATGGAAAGAGATAAGCACCTCCAGGCAGTATTTTATCTCAGAAAGGTGAGATGAACCAGCTTTTGGAGATGCATATCCCTTCCCATTTACAACAGAGGAATCTTAGAGAGGTAGTTCAGATGAGATTCCTATCTTTACACAGCTGAAGTTAGGCAGGACATTTACTGCTTATCCTAGGTGTTTCTGGATCCAAATTTCTAGCTATAGACTGATAGCAGGGGAAGCAGCTCCTTTAACTCAATATGTTGGCACATCGTTGACCTTGAGTGGAGCTTCAGGTGTTTCTGTAAAAGCTGGCTGGGCTGTGAAGTGGACTAGGAGGTTAACTATGAACAACAGGAGAAAAGTGAAAGATATTCCCATCACTGTGGACTGGTTTAGGGATATGCATATTTAGCTCTACCATGCATTTCCAGATGGACCAGGGGCTCATCTCTGTGAGCTGCCCAAGCAGACAATAATATTTTCCCTTGCTGGAAGAAGTATTTAAGAGTTGACACTTTGAAGTGCTAAGAGCCCACAAAACTGGGAACAGCATAAGCAGCTGGAGAGGCAGAATAGGAATACTGTGAGTGGGCAGGAGCTGCATGTTGCTAGCCCAGACTTTCAGATGCAGATCCTCATTGCAGGGATCACATCCTTATAGAAATGAGAATGTCCCCAGCTCATTTATAGCATGATCCTAAGACAAGTAGAGGTTGCTACAGGGAAATTAAGAAAATATGAAGATGCCTGTGGTAGGAGGCACCTGTTGCCAGCAGGTTGCACATGGCACTTGGCATCAGATCTCCATAGGCACCTGGGCATGTGCCTCCTTGGCTATCACCTCCCAATGCTTCTGCAAATCCAGTGCCCAGTTATCATTGTGTGTGCCACAGATAGGCATGCTAGCCTGAGAATTACTCCATAAGAGATTACTTTTCTTAGTGGAGAAATAAACACACAGACTTTTCTTCTTAAGAATATAATAAGATCAGAATACACTGAAAAATAATTCTGAGTATGTAAAGATTACTACTGTATGTGCTTCTGCTACTGTTCACTCTTATAGGTGTAAGATGTTCAACTCTATATCCCATGACATTATAGTTAGAAAGAAAATTTTCACACATTATCTTTTCATGTATTCTTCTTATCATGAGGACCTCTGTAAGACAACAAAGCTGCTGGAAACAGATACAATTTCTTTAGAACTTCTATGTATTATTCTGTAGTCACAAGAAATAGAAGGGGGAAAATAGTGAAAACCAGGAATGTATTGAAGACTGCTTCATTTTTATTAAAATGAAAGTAAGAATAGTTGCCATGCAGAATATAAAAAGTCCTCAGAAATCTACTGCACTGTAGTACCCAATAATGAATTTTCTTCTCTGTATATAATTTAAGTGGATAGTGAAAGGAGAAGTTCAAGAGGTGTTTTTTGGTGTGGGCACTTAAAAGATGTTAAAGAATACTTAGAGTCTAAAAAAAGCTGGATCTCAGACAACTTAAAGATGAATTTCCAAAACCAACATAATGTGAAAGAAATTACCATCTTCACACTAAATAATTGTGGATTATCAAGATACCAAAAGTGTCCTTTAGGATATTAGGAAACTCACACGAAATGTAACGTAAGAGCAATAAATACCTAACATGAATGGCAGAACTATATCAAAATGCTCTTAGTCCAAATTTCTAGATTACCTTAGTAACAGCACACTAGCCAAGATCACAACTCTTTCTTCGTAATTAAAATACCTAACCGATGCCGATGTCTGCACGATGTAATAATTTTTCTTTGCACATTTTCTGTACTCTCAAGAGAGAGCAGCGAGAATTTATGGGGAAGAACCTCAAAGCAGTAGCAATGGAAAAATAAATCCACTAGATGTCACTACTAACCTGGCAAAACGGCTGCCGCTGCCAAGCTGCTTGCCAGCCTGCTATTAATTTATAATAAAAGGTATCTGACAGCTTTATTCTGATGAATTATGGGAATCCAAAGCATAATTCCAAGTCTTTGGTTTATAAATTGTCATTGATTTTAATGTTCTTTGTAAAGTTGTGGCACGCAACAAATTTTCCTGCCAAAAGCTGTTAAATAAATAGTCATCCTTTGCTCCGAGTAGTACAGTGAACTTGTTAGAGTGATGAGCAGAACGAATTGATGGTTATCCATAAACCACTTATGACAGAATGCACAGCAGTAATTCAAACAATTATTGAATGCATTTATTATAGCTTTTTTTTTTTTTTTTTTTAAATGCTCAACTGAACTGAGAGGAAAAGGCACAGGTAATAGTAGCAATTCCACACTGTTCTTCGGGTGACACTTCATCTTGAATGAGATATGGCTGGGGCTACTGCAGGATTTCTGAGAAGCACATCTGCCTCCTCCCTGGAATTGTCTTATTTCCCAGCGTAGGAGGTTTGGCACTATAAAAGTATTAAAAAAGTATATTTCACACCCTGTGAAGACAGACATTTATTGTAAAGATAAGCTTATTTTCCTTTCTAAACATTGACTACAAACTCTCATGTTTTCTTGAAAAGTTTATGCAATGGATATAACATTTGCAATTAATTTTAAACTCAAATTTCTTTATTTTGGGTAGTATTATATGTAGAGCCTAAGCTGTGGAAAATATACTTTCTTATGTAATGTCCACCATTAACAGAACAACCATACCAAATTACCTGAGAGGAAAAAAGATCCCAACAAATCACCGAAAAGCACATTTCCAAAGCTTTGCCCTTTCATCTAGATCTGAAGCAAGACCGAATTTTTCTTACTGATTTAAACAGCTAGCAAAGTGTGGAAGCAGTTTGAACAAGGAAGGACTGAAACACTGTTTGAAGAACAAAAGTCAGGTTGCTTATATGATATTGTGAACCACAAATAGAAGGTAGAGGTGCTAGAAATTTTGTGAGTAAGCCTGGTAAGGTTTGCAGCAACATTTTCTAGTGACAGGGTCGGATCCCCATACTGGATAAATTGATACACCTCAGACTTTAGGGGGAAAAAAAAGAGCTGAACACAGGGAGCTAAGTATGTTTTATCCATCCACTGAAGCTGTATAGTACACCTATTGCTATGCTTGATTAAAGCAAGGATAACATTAAACTTAGAAAACGGTGAGAAGTAAATCTCAAAGACCATGGCAAGGTTTCTGTTCATATGTGGAAAATCAGATGAAGCAAACTTCTTGTCTGATAGTTTTGGTTTTTTGTGAAAGCAAGGAATTTTGAGTTCTACTTATTGGCAGATCTGCCATTTACAGATACACAACATCAGCTTTAAATTTGAACATATTTTGCCTAGGGGGCTGCCACGATGTGAGTAATATGTACCTATTTTTTTTCTGAAGGAAGGATAACGAAAAGGTGGAAACAGGAATAAAGAAACAATTAGAAAGTTTTTCTAAAGCTGACTCCTACCGACAGCTTCTCTGGAAGCATTGTGGTCTGACATATAAAAACACTGTGTTTACCAACATTTCAAAATGCAGCCTATAATTCATGCACACTTGTTATTTTAATAATGCTTTTTAGTGCAAGCTACAGACAAACAGAAAATATTTGAATACAGGCTACACAATGTGGCTTGTAGGTATGGACAGATGCTGACACATTTCAAAAGATTTTGGTTTGTATAGATTCAAAATAGATTTGGATTTCAGTTCTGCCAAACCACAGCAGCGAGGGAGAAAGATTTGTCAGTATACATTTATGCAAATTTTCAGTGTATGAGAGGTTTGGGTAAATATGTATTAAAAGGAAGTTTTTTTGACTACACCGTTAGCAAATGCTGCTTGCCTTTTGCTGCTGTGAATCCTAGTTCTAGCCCACAGGGGGTACCTCTGTGTGCTGGAAGGTGCTGCAGTTCTGGGAAAAGGGAGATGCTTCGTTGTTTTGGGGAGAGAGGGGAAATTTGCACTAACACCAAATGCTCTGCCAGTAATTCCTCTGCTCTTGGGATTGCAACAGAGGATAGGTTCTAAAATCTCTACAAGAAAATACAGCTGATTCTTCCGACTTAACATCTGAAAACTAAATAAACAAAACCTTCAAATCCTTAGACATCTAACCAATGTTAGCAAAATAAACAAACCCCACAAAGCAGACAGGTTGAGTAAGACACGATTTCTAGAATTGGAGTCTCTGAGGAGTACTTGGAAGTATTAGATCTCACTTCACTGTGCAGCTTTTAAAGGAAACGGCTAGGGCAAGATTGGTGAGTGGTGTAAATCATTCTTGTTTCTTACAAACTAGTGGAGCTAGGATGATTTACTCCAGCTGAAGCTCTAGTTTCCCTGAATACACTCAGATTTGTCTGTTAGTCTTTCAAGTTCAAGATAAAAAAAAAAAAGATTAAAATCTTTCTATACATGTTTTTCCATTGCATCTGGGGAAAAAAAGGAAGGAGAAAACCCAAACGAAAGGACCCTCTAACCCCACCCAAAAAGCCTGAAAAAAATGTTCCATGCAATTTTTATGGGACCTCTGAGGACCCTGAATTTTTAAGTAATCTTTTTTGATGATTTTAGACAGACCATTATGCTGAGGATAAAAGTCCCTCTGTTCAATATCTGGATACATTAAGCATTAGGTTTAAAATTTACAGCTTTCATTTTGACAAGGAAAATGGCACGTTTGGTCTCAAGTGCTACCTTGAACTGTTTTTCAACATTAAGACAGGTTGTCAGTCCAAGGGGAGGAGGTCTGTGCACCAGTGGCAGCTGCTGCTAGTCTTGCTGTGTCTACATGCAGGGATGAAAATATGTGGCGTTGCTGCCCATCAGGAGCTGCAACTCAAGAATGCTTTGGGTATTTTAAAGGAAGAAAACCGATGCTGATGCAGGGGAAGGTGGAAAGCAAATGGAGGGGTCAGTTCTGACTGCAAAATGAGTGCTTCATCCAAATCTTTAAGAGTCAAAGAAAAAAAGAAGGAAAATGAAGAATCATATTTCTGAGAAAGCTTTGGGGATTAATGATGAGTTTAACTGCCAGCTTTCCTGATGCTGTTATTCCAAAACTACTTTTTTTCATAGCATCCAAGCAGATATGTATGGAGGGATACTTCCACTACTTTAATTCAAGGCACAACTACGTACAGCTGATTTTTAACAGTATTTTGTATAGGGAGAAAAGCAGCCAAGGCCATTCAGCAGCAGAGGACCACATTTGCTGTCTGATTTTCTTGTTTTGAGGTTTACCAAGGCTAGCAGCTACTTTTGCTTTGGAGAATTACTAGGACTTTGAATAATGTCACTAATTTCACTGAGGGCACAAGGGGGGTAGTGACCATTTCATGTGATGGTAACCCCGTGCAGGATCACGTACTTGTCTTTGGAAGGGTGCAGTACTGTCTTGATTAAGGAGTGTGCCCACCTCCCTTGCAGGTGGCAAGCCAGGTTTGCTGGACAACACCACAGTATAATGACTGTCTGTGTTAGAGAGGCAAATGTTGAAACAAGTTTCCAAAACATGTAGCTAATTGATGGTACTGGGTGAAAAGAAGAGACTTCTCCAAGGACAGATTAGCTTTTCATCACTTGGCTGAAGTCAGTAGGTTTAAGAGAAAAGAAGTTAATCCATTGATTGACCTTCATCCAAATGAAAGTAGAACTGGAAAGTGAAATAACTGTAGAAAAATGCCCCTGGAGTTTTCCCATGTGAGTAGTGTTAGCAATAGCTGCCAGCATGTATGTCCTGGTAATGGTCAGAGATCTTAGAGTAAGAAAAGCTTTGATACCCAAAGATCTGAAGTACCTATAAAACCGCATCCTATCCAGCTGCAGGAGACAACACATGATCAGGCCATATAAAAGCAAGAAGCATATGACTGGTTTGCTGACATTAGTCTGGCTTTATTGTCCCTGCTTTTATTAGCTTCAAGCGACTTGTGATATATCTCATACTTGAAAAAGAAGGAGAGCAAACAAAAGGAGTTGTTGTTTGTTTATTTGTTTTTGTCTTTTTTCTTACAGGCAGTGAAATAGTATCTCAGTGCAAGTACACTAGGCTGTTGTCTGTGATTCTTCACACAGTCAAGAGAGAGCTGACCTATCACCACAAATACCACTCACATGTTTTTCAGAGACATTAAATAGGAAAATATCATCTCTCAAGTCACAAGAGAGCTGAGAAAGTGAGCCATAACAGGGTCAATTAAACAGGCTTAATTACGATGGAACTTGTGAGCACTTGCCACCCCTTGGGTTCAGGCTTGTAGCCTGATTCAAGATAGCAGATTGGGTCAGACTTAAAAATACTGCCATAGAAAAACTGTGAAGTGATGATCAATAATTCAAAGTAAAGAACACTCTCACTGCATTTCCTTTATTTCTAAAACACAACAGAAAATACCTAAATGTTTTAAAATCAGTTAGGCTTGAAGAATGTCTTCCTGGGATGGATGAAGTAGTTTCAGAGCCATCAGTGGCCTGTGTTGGAGAGCTGGATGAGACGTCAAAGTCCTGGGATAGGCACGTTTTGTGTTAGCATTTGCATGGTAGGAGAAAAGGAGCCTAGGGCATTTTGGTCCTGTTATCTTTCCTTCAGCTCCCAGAAAAATTCTGGAACAAGTAACCAATGAAATGCGTGTAAGCACAGAGAAGTTAACAAGATGAATAGCAACCAAATGGATTTGTCAAGAACAAATCACATCAAACCAATCTAATTTCTTTTTGTGAAAGAATGTCAGATCCTGTGGATAAAGGAAAAGCAGCAGATGTCATATTTTTGCTTTCATTAGGCTTTTGACACTGTCTCTCGTGACATTTTGATAAGTAAGCTACGGAAACAGTATTGGTGAAATTACTGTAGATTGGGCACAAAATCAATTAGAAAACTCAATGTGGAGAATTATCATGGGTTTGCTGTCAAAAAAAAAGGGTGGATTGAATGTAGTCTGCAGGAATCTATCCTGGGTTCAGGACTATTTAATGTTGCAGTAGCAATTTTGGTGACAAAAAGGAGAGCATGCTTATTAAATTCCCAGATGATGTGGTGGTAGAAGAGATTGAGAGTGCATTGGAGATCTGGATTAGAATAAAAAACAACCTTCATCAAACTGGATTCATAGTTTGAAACAAATTAAATGCAATTTGATTGGAAGAGCTACAAGTGTCACACTCATGCTCATATGACCAGCTGCAGGACTACAGATAGGGGGCGGGGGGAAGGTTTTTGGTAAAAGTTCTGTAGAACAGGATCTGAGATGTACTGTAGAGCATAAGCCAACAAGTCAACACTGTCATGTTGCTGTGAAAGAAAGCAAATGTCATACTGGGATGTATAAAGAGGAGTATAGCCTACATGAACCGTGCAAATTTTCTGCTATTCAGTGTCAGTAAGACCTCAGCTTTAAGATTGTGTTTGCTTTTGCGTGGTGCAGTTCAAGAAATTTGTGAACTGACTGAAGAAAATCTAGAGGAGAACAATGATAGTGATCAGAGGTCCAAGAGTAAATGAATTTTCTCCTAAGATGAGGCAAGGACTGAGGGGTATGTAACAACGATAAGCAACTGCACAAAAGTGGAGGGAGTGTGTGGGAGAGGTTGTAGGAACTCCATCATTTGGTCTCTAACAGGAAAGGTAGACAAACATCAGGAATGATACAGAAAGAATAGGTCCTGTCTTGAGTCAGGAAAAAGAGCATAGTGACCCTTCAAGGTCCTGTCCAGCTCTGTTGATCCATGAATATTTGAAAGTGAGCAGGACATATAGAGGAAATTCAGAATCAGGGATAAATAACAAAGGAAACAAAGATATGGAGAAAGAAGAATATGCTCTGAGCAAAATTGTGATGATTGAAGGTGCTGGAAAATGGCAGGGAAGAAAAGAGCAGTTTAATGGGTGCCATTGTGACTCTAACTTAGTTGGAGTTTTTCAAGGTCAGCAAAGATTTTGTTCTGTGTCAGTGATTTCTGGAACTCAGGAGACAAAGTGGTATTACAGCATTTTTTAAAGAATTACACAGGACTCATACTACCACTGCTGAATCCTTTTTCTTTTAACACTGTTTGAAATGTAAGTAACATTTTCTTTTCTGGGTAGATCCTGTCTTCAGAGACATACAGGTTCCTACTCCACTTTTTGCTAGGTAGAAGGTACTTGTTTAACTTCAAAATATTAGAGTTGTGTAGGATGAAGCATGACTCATTTTCCTTTTTCTTAATGCTCTCCCACAAATTTTTTTTTTTTTTAATATTCATGTTTCAGCTATATCTAAAAGCTGTGTTGTATCAGTCTTTCATTTGTTTGGTTTTCTTAACCTATAAATCTTCACAGATCACATAGAAGCTAGGTTCTAATTGCTATCTCACTCCAAACAGGAAGATGAGTGTGGAACATCTGACATAGCCAACAGGAAAAGATACAGGAATGGGAAAGCCTATGCCTTTGCCCGCACAATTACTTTGGTATTTAGCTTCAGACCAGAATGAGGTGGTTTTCCTTATCTAGGGCTCTTTGTCAGGAACCCTCTCCTGCTGCTTGTTGGAACTGTGCCAGCCTTTTGTTTTAGCAGATACAAAAAGGGATTAAACAAACACATGAGCACCAGGTCTGTAAACATATTCAGAAGAAAATGGTCTGAGAAGTTCTTTTTCACATTGCTAATAAAGAAGTTAGCTGTGCTGGAGGAGTGTAAGGTCTGTGGGTGGCAGAAATGGCCCAGCTGACCTAAGCAACAGCTACTTTTGCTGCTGTCACAGATTGAATCCTGGACTCGATGGACTACAGGGGATTCCAGCAAGGCCCTCATGTCTCACCATCCTTGAAGGCTCAGGGGAACCTCTCCTTCCCCTCCCACATTTCCCCAGCACATAAGCTACAGAACATATAGGGCAGTCACTGAGCATGGCTGAGGTCATGTAAACCTCAGGATCCATATTAACTGCAAATAGTGAAGACATGAAGGTGGGTTTCCTGCAGCCAAGCAGCAGAGTTATTAAATAACTCCATACGTAAAAATTCAGTAGCCATGGGACTGTTCAATAAAAATATGTATGTACATATAGAATCATTCAATTTTACTAGGTCCTAAAACCCTTTGAATCTGTTTATCCCAGTTGTCCTATGTGGCTTGATTTGATTACTATCATCTGAGGAGAGCTACAAGCATGAGTCCTTCACATGAAATAGCCATGCCCCCTTGCAGAGGCTGGGGACTACATTGTTAGGTGGAAGCTTCCTGATTTCAGTCAGGACTAATCATTGGACATTTTAGTTTTTAGGAAACCTTTGGATTGGCTAATTTGAGGATGACCTAGAGGGACATCCTAGTTCACACAAGTAAAGCAATAGGTGTCATTATGTAGTGCTATTGAATTAGGGGTGCAGTGGCATGTAAGATCCACATATAAAAGGGACTAACAACAATCTTCTATTTCTGGGAAAAAAACTTTAGGTCTGACAGGTCTGTAGTTAAAAGTACAATGTGGAAATTTTAGTTTTACAGATACAGGAGGAGTTTTCCTTAGTTGAGGAGGACTGGGTTAGGGAACAACTAAGCCATGTGGACACATAAATCCATAGGTCCTGATGGGATGCACCCACGGGTGCTGAGGGAGCTGGCAGAAGTCATTGCCAGGCCCCTCTCCATCATCTTTAATAAGTCCTGGGAAACAGGAGAGGTGCCTGAGGATTGGAGGAAGGCAAATGTCACTCCAGTCTTCCAAAAGGGCAAGAAGGAGGAGACGGGTACCTATAGGCCGGTCAGCCTCATCTCTATCCGAGGAAAGGTGATGGCGCACTTTATCCTTGAGTCTGTCTCTAGGCATACCAAGGATAAAGGGGTCATTGGGAGCAGTCAGCATGGGTTTACCAAGGGGAAGTCATGTTTGACCAACCTGATAGCCTTTTAGGAAGACATAACCAGGTGGCTAGATGAGGGTAGGGCAGTGGATGTGGTTTATCTTGATTTCAGTATAGCGTTTGACACTGTCTCCCACAGCATCCTTGCAGCTAAACTGAGGAAGTGTCGTCTGGCTGATTGGGTAGTGAGGTGGATTGTGAACTGGTTGAAGGACAGAAGTCAGAGAGTTGTGGTCAATGGGATGGAGTCTAGTTGGAGGCCTGTGTCTAGTGGAGTCCCTCAAGGGTCAGTAGTGGGACCAGGACTTTTCAATCTATTCATTAACGACCTGGATGAGGGAACAGAGTGTGCTGTCAGCAAGTTTGCTG